>JBBPKC010000150.1:14036-46147 GCA_038089055.1 Tylopilus aff. balloui
CCACACCCCCTCTTGGGAAGCGAGCTCGCCCTTCCGAGTCTCTTACGCCTCCCCTCCCTCCGCTCCCTCGAAATACGCGACACTTGGCTGGGTTGTGATACCAAAGTCGACATCGAGCTGCCCCCTTCTTCTTCACTGGAGAAGCTCGTCCTTACAGGCAGTATGTATACCGCGGATGCTCAGCTCGAGGCCCAGGCTTGCATAGCGTGGCTTGGCGCATGTCCTTCGCTTCGTTCGCTCGAGCTGGGAACCACGCTCGCTTCTCTCCCGGAGCCCGGAACCCGCCTGCCTCGTGTCGTTGACATACACATTAACGCCTCACGCATCCTTCCTGATGATCTGGCATCGATATTGGACGCGTTCAAGTCACGTAACGTCGAGTCCATCTCGATCGCTTACGAGCAACCTCGCCCTACGACGTTCGGAGACATTCCTCTAAAAGCACCTCCCCAAGACGACTTTGCGCGCGATTGCGCTCTTGACGATCTGCAAGACTGGACGACCGCTATCGAAGCCTTCTTACTTGGTCGGTCAAACCAAGAATGGGACACCCTCTCCCGTGTGGACGTATCCCTCTTTCCAGACGTGCACGCTTCTTGGGATCTTTGATTGGCACCGAGACAGATGTTGTCATATCCCCCCCCCCCGCGGTCTTTTTTCATCACCGGGGTCTCCCTTCCTGATCGGGCTGATAGCTAGCTTTGGTGTACCGTATTACTATGGGTACGACATCCACTTAAGGCACCAATCTGTCCATCACACCATTGACCTAAATTATCCTTGGAGGCGCGGGGGTTGTGACCATCAGATCAGCTCAGACCATGGGCGCAACCCTCAAATGCCAGGCGAGCCTGTTTCCCCGTAGGCGGTTGTGTGGCCTGATGGCGCAACATGGTCCCGCTAAGGATTATCTCCTGAATAGAAAAATGGGGTTAGCCGTCGGCGTTTACGCCTTGGGGTGAACTATTTTAGGCGCGATACATAACTCCAGTGGAAACACGCTCGTCATTGGATTGATAAGGCGACCGGCAGTCATCGAAAGCCGCCGCAAGGCAAACCAGCTGACGGTGTTCTCCCGTTTGCTCGAAGGAGTGGAACGAGCGCCGAAGAGTTGTCCTCCCACAGTACACAACCCGTGGTGGGGTTTGAGTTGCCCTCATTTGCAAAGGACGTGCCCGGCAGCTTGCTCCAGTCCGTCTGGACACTGAAGCTTGGCACCGCGGTTGCAAGACATTACTAATAAGGCCCAGTTCGCATTGCAGAGACTGGCGTTAACCAAAGTCTCAGCTTCGGGTAGTTCTACTCACCATGTCATGCCTATACCTAGATAGATCACATTGGAGTCTGCCAATGCTGACTAACCCAACAATACACAAGGATGCAATGAGTGTTATGCACAACATCTGCAAAAAAAAAGGCTATAGACAGGGCCATTCTATGTTGGCTATATAGTACTCTATAATCAAGTATCTTCTGTATCACTTTGTGATACCAAGAGTTAGATGATAAGTAAAGTACAGGACAATAAGGGTAGAGTGTAGAATAAAAAGTGTAGTGAGTGTAGAGTAGAATAAGAAATGTAAAGTAGAATAAGAGGTAGTAAAAAATATAGGACAAAAGCAGAAAGTGTAAGAAAAGAGATATAGTGAGTGTAGGATAAGAAATATAATGAAGTGTAGGATAAGAATGGTAATAAAGAGTATAAGAAGTATAAAAAAGGAAGTGTAATGTAGTATAGAATAAAAAGTAGTAAAATGAGAAGTGTGATGTGTAGAGTAAGAAGTGTAGTTAAAGTGTAGCAAAAGTGTAGCCCAGGAGTAGTTAGACTAGTTATATGTGGTTATATTTTTTTTTGATCATTTAAATATGTATAATTATAAATCTCTAACTTTGTTATGTTTTGTTCAATAAAAATGTTAAGCAAAAAATATTTAAGTTAGTTTGATGGTTGGAAACCATGTAATAAATGTTCAACAGTTTAGTATTATATAAGTGAAACACAAAAGAATTACTCTAGATATCTAGTATATATACTAATAGATAATTTATTTTGTAAATTTTGGTCATTTATAGGTTTACTACAGTGGTCTACATAGCCTACATAGACATGATGTCATATTGGCTATATATGTACAATAACTCCCAAAACTATTTCAATATTTAACTTTAAATTGGTGTGCTTTGCATCCTGCAACCAAATGTGGGAATTTTGCTTGGATTGGGTGAGATAAAATATAGTACTGATTCCTGGCTACAAACTGAGCTTTGGATCATGTGATTTGGTCTGGAAGTTCTTAGAATATGTTCATTTTAAAATAATAACTCCACTAGAACAGTTTTGTTACTTTTGATTATTAAATTAGTTACATAGACAAGATGTCCAGTAAAGTGCAAGTGCAATAGAATACTGTAAAGTGAGATAAGTGTTTTGCAGGAGATTAGTGGGATAAGCAGGATAACCTGAATTTTTACAATTTTTACAATTTCTACATGCTAGGAATGCATGCTAATTGGCTAAATTTTTACAAGTGGCCCTTATAAGTAAGCAAAAATCACATCACTGGTCATTGACATTATCTTGAGCACCATGTGCATGCATAATATATACTCCCTAGCAATAGTGACTCTTTTTTTCAGGGTAGTCTCCTTTTGGATTTTTTTCTCTGCTATTATTTACCACTTGTACTTGTGGTCTATAGTGGTTCTTATACCTGGGCTATCTCCCTGACCCATTGTGACCTCCCAGACACATTGTGATGCTCACTCTCCAGTCATGCATCATCATCACTCATTGCTGTTATACTATTGGCACCCTTTGTGTCCCTGTTCCTGCCAAAGGTGTGTCCAAGTAAGGCACAACCTGGGATTCTCCGTGAGCAATCCTTTTACATTTTGACACAGGCTGTGCCCCAGCACAGCATGTAAAAATCCCAGATCAAACCCACTTTAGTCTGTTACTACTGTGTTATTCTGGTTTAGCTTGTCTGTTGCCCGGCTCTGTCTGACAGCATGACACAATACATGTCCGTCGATAGATGCTCGCTTTGGGATCTATCACTTTGGCGTCCTCAGGGACCAGACACATATTCAACATCTGGCAGGTGGTGAATATGCAAGCCCATGCAGAACTGAGATCATGTTTCCATACAATCGAGTTTTTAAGGGTTTTCCTTGAGCCTGGATTCAAATTTCAGCGTCGCGGCGTTGGTCAACACGTGGGATTGGCGTGTCGGACAGCTTTCCGGAAGAGTGACAGCCATATCGTTAACCAGTATTACTTTCAAGGACAATCCACCAGGCTGCAAATTGCCAGCGGCCGCCGGCAGATGGCTCCTTCAGCATGTGTTTCTGTTCGTTCCCTCCATCATTTTAGACTTATCCTCGTTTTCAGGCCTCCCCGACTTCCTCGCTCCTCGAGGTGGTCTCTCCCCAGATCTAAATGTCACCTGCATGGATTTATAAGCTCCTTCTTACCGACTTGAGCGTCAAGTGAGATGCTGGCTCACATATAAACCCCTTGCCTAGGAGAATCAGGCCAAAGCAGGCATTGGGCCGCCAGGGATGGCTCTGCCCTTTGTCTTGATTGTTTGCCATGCGGAGACTCTTCTGTGTTTTTTTCTTTTTCTCCCGTGCTGCTGAGGCGGTCTAACAATTTGCATGACTGCCATGAAACATCTCGCCGACAACAATGGATTGGTATGCACCATACGAACAAATCGACTTCTCTCATGTACTTGAAACGTTGATTTAGTTGATCAAAACAATGTGCATGTGGAACAACGACAGCCGGAAATGCAAAGTCCGCCTGTCTCCTTGTGGTCACCCCGCTGACCCGATTTCAATCATATATTTGTTTACGCTATTCACAGGCATGCACATACGCCTGTTTCTGCTCAGCACCTAAACAGATTCCTCCTTTCAGGTGTGACACTTGCTTAGTGTTCTTTACCTCACCTCGCTTGCTCATGGAATCCGGGTACCCTTTACCCGTACGATATCACATAGATTATTCGTGAAAAGGCCTTTCCATATTACTGCCGTGAAAGGCATGTGCACAATGAACGATTTTCATCGACATTACGCAAGGTGTTGGGCCAGATACTGGAGTACAAGGGCTTCAGACCACGTGGTGGATATGGCTCTGACGGCTTTCTCGCGATCCTTGATTTGGCGTCGTCAATTCGGAATGGTGCTGTCTACGCCGTCGCGTTTTCTGGCGGCGACGGGTGTGTGCACAAGATGGACCATCCATATCGTTAACCACGAATGGACAAATAGAGATGTGCCCCATGTTCGAGGTCACTGTGCATCCATGTCCGGCCCTGCCAGAAAATCTTACGCGGATTATATGCCCCTGCCACCATGCAGAGGTCCGGGACCATCATCTATCGGTGAGGCGGCTCCCTTGACACAATGTCTCAGTTGTTTTATTCCGTCGCGATATGACCACGTAGTGCAAACGCATATCATAGTACTCATCCGATCAATCCAAGATACTAACCGTCCTTGTTCACTTCTGACTCGACACTCCGGGGTGGTTTGGAGATCGACACGAGGGTTACATATCCCCATAAGGAGCAGTACTGCGCCTCGAACTCCATTGGATGCGGGGTGACCACGAAATGAGTGGAATAACTTTTCTAGGCGGTTTGCCGCCATCACCTCTCAGACCCGAGGCCCAGACTACAATCTCGAAATCTTTGCTCGAGCACTACGACGTTGACAAGGCACGTTGACAAGGCACGTTGACCACCATGCGGTCTTTGCAGACCTATCAATCGCTTTTCTCACGGCTGGCGTCTGTTCGCTGTGTTTCCCCAAACTCCAATGAAAAAAAAAAATCTGGCTACACCCCCCGACGTCTCCTTCATGGTGCTGCTCTTGATACATATGGGCGTCCCCACGCCCAGGCCCAGATGGGCGAAGATGACACGCGAGCCGACATGGTCCACGCTTACGGTGCAGTCTCCCTCAGTCCACCAAGCACAAAGGCCAGGCACAACCACCGGATCATCGGCATCGCCACCGGACCATCGGCATCGCGCACGACGGAGACGAGGCCGACCTGTGCGATCAGTCAGTTAAAAAAAAAACCGGGTAACACTCGCGCCGCAACGCGAGGTCAACGTCGAACACACTTGTGCCAGGCTGAATCCACCGTCCGATCGGTGTCTACTGCGAGCCGTTTTGTTTACGGCCTTGCCCTTGTTCCAAGGGGAGAATCTCCCGCCCCCCCCCTCTCCGTTTTTAACGAGCCCGACCTAAACAGGCCGGCTCCTCGGCCCCCTCTCCACAAGGAGGAGACCACTGGACCACTGGCAGGCTCGAATTTTCACACTATCTTTCTGGAAGGCCGCATTGGGGTTTGAAACAAACCCTCACGTGTCCACCGACTCCTTCGGTGGATCATGTCGTTCCGAGTCTTGGGTCGTGCACTGACTCGTGGTTCAGAAGTGCTACCCATGTGTGCGTCTCCCGAATGCTGGGTGGGCGTGAAACCATTTCCTGTGTTTGAGAACTGACGGAGTCGAAGCGACGACTAGCGGCCAAGGCAAAAGGATGACCCGGGTGAAAGTGATTGATATCGCCGAGCGTCTAT
Source organism: Tylopilus aff. balloui (assembly GCA_038089055.1). Classification (NCBI taxonomy): domain Eukaryota; kingdom Fungi; phylum Basidiomycota; class Agaricomycetes; order Boletales; family Boletaceae; genus Tylopilus; species Tylopilus aff. balloui. The sequence continues at coordinate 19,636 of JBBPKC010000150.1, forward strand.
AGTTTTACCGAAGAAACTTTGCCCCGTTCGGTGCTTTCGTTCGCCTCCAGCCCGACGGATTCTAAAGCTTTCTAGTCGATGTCTACGGAGCATTTCTTTTAATCTCAGAAGTTTCCGCATCTGTTTATGTCCCACTGTAATTACGGACCGAGTTTATCCCAGCCCTAGTAAACCAAAGTGCACAGACCCCGTCCAGCAACGACGTTCAGGGATCCAGTCTACGATACAGGAATAACATGTGGTTGTCTCTAGGCATTACAAGGGACCGGAAAAGGGAAACAAACATGATGCGGGCGAGAAGGGAGCAAAATGCAAATCCATATCAAGATAGCAAGCGGAGCAATAAAAACCGATATGTTGCGCAACCCAGAAGCAAAGGTAGAAACCTTTTGACTGTGTGTCCATTGTGCCAAGAAACTCGGTGGGCAGTCAATGCCAACCGTGGAAAAGCAGGGATGGGGTCGTGATCTGTCGTGAAGCTTGTATTGTAATGACGGCTGTCATACTCTGAATCGCCAAGAAATGGAGTTGAGTTAACGGAAGCCGTTCAGTCTCTGGGCAAGCGCAAGCACAACATTTTCGGAGAGTCCAAATTCCCTAGCGATCGAGCTGTATGGTGACCCAGGAGACATGTTCCACATGACCGGCATGAGAGGCTGGACGTGGGCCGCAGAGTGGTAGTCATTTTGCACGGAAAAGATAGAGGTATACGCCTTGCGGATCGTGGTCAAGGTTGCAGTCTGCCCCTCCGTGAACACTTCGAAGCACAAAATCAAATCGAGTACGCAAATAGAGCACCCCGTGAGCTCACCTCGGCAGCTAATAGCGGCTTCCAAGAGCTCATCAAGGAGCCCAGGTTCATCATGGGGAATGGATTGACGGTAGCGTGCCAGGAGAATATCAAGTGCAGCTGGCACAAGGCTTTAGTCATGATATGGCCAAAAGGATCGAGTCCTCACTATGCGTGATATCTGCAAAATTAGTCGATCAGTGGAAACTACGAGGGCACAAAAGAATATACTAACGGAACAGCGAATCAGTAATTGCAACTTCCCAAAACACCCTGCTATCGACATCCGCCGGGAACTTGGACAGGGTACTGATAAGTAAATGGAAGGGAAGGGAGGCCACCTTCAAGAAATGCGACTAGACAATGAACCACCGTCAACAAACAATAGCAGAGAGAGAAGCTTAACTTACATCTGGCCGTTGGATGAGATTCAGCAGCGAATCAAGCTCTGGCTTTGACATCAGACAAGGTAGCTCGTCTCGCAAACCGGAGAGAGATGGCCGAGAGCCATTCCATTCACCTTTCCACGACGGGAACAACTGGCCGGAAAATTTAGGCCCTTACCGTTTTCTACTAAAGTAGACCCACCGCATGCATAAGTTCACTTTGGTTGCTAAGGGTAACAGTTACTCCGCGAGCCCGCTTCCCTTTGCCAAGTACTGAGTTTTGGACGGATCGGAGAGCTGCTCTGGCGATCTCCTCCGTGGAAAGCTCGACGTATGCATGGCTACAGGTCTTCCCTCGAGGGTCCAAAAGTATATGAACACGAACGATAGGATGCTTCAACCATGCGGCAACAACAGGTGGGGTAATATCCTAGAGCCAAGGTATCAGATATGGAGGTCGGTGTCTCAAGCAAACCCACCCAAGGAACGTTGTCGATACGAAGAACGGTGTTCTCCGTTCTTTGTACTTGAGCGGAAAGAGCGAACGGGGATGCATGGCGCAGCGGAGGATTGCAGAGAGACACAGTGCTCATCAAGGATGCTAGAGAATTGGGATCGAATGTACTCCGCAGGAGCGTAGGTTCACCTCGAAGCGATCGTTGCTGTAGCGGTGAAGATGCGATATCTGAATCCATGGCCAGACATCTCTGGCTGATGGTGGACACTGAAGCATCGTCGTCCGAGAAAGTACGCAGTTCAAAATCACTGACGAATGTCTTGCATACCGAGCAGCGAATGTCTTTCTCGCCCACAATGTTGAGGGCACTCGTCATGCAAGCGGAGCAGAGCAGATGTTTGCAGGGCACGAGAACTGCCATCCGATCAGCCACACAACCGCAGACAGAACATGCTGTGTGTGGCGAGTTGGCTGACGAGACGGTAAACATCTCCGGATACGGGCTTTGAAGATGCTGCGGGACAGATTCTGCGATTGTCGACAGTCCAGAGCCACTGAAGGGATCTTGTAGGACCAACGTTTGAGCTGCGGAGGAAAAGGATTGTGGGTACGGTTCAAAAGCATTCTCATCGATGTCGAAGAGCTCAGTGGATATCTGAATTTGCATAAAATGCATGAGTCACGACAATTAATGGGATTTATGGCGAAGCAAAACGCGGACCTGTCCAAAAGAGGGGCGGCGCCGCGTGTGGGCGGGATCTGTCATACTTCCTTTAAATTTCAGTTGGCTAGCGTTTGTAGGTTTTGGTGGCGGTGTGTTCAAGATCCCTAGGGCCCGCCTAGCCGGCGTCCTGTGCGAATGCGCGGGTGCCAACGGGCATATGGACTGAATGCTAGAGTGTGTACGAGATCGGCGGTGGTTCGGAAGGAAAGGGGGGGAAAGCAAGGCTGTACAGAATATTATCAGAGAAAACCCGAATTGGGAGGCTCTTGTTCATGACTGACATTCTTCATTTGTAAAGGGAGTCGAACTCGCATCAGAAGGTGTGCGGTCGCTAGCTTTAAACGTGTATATGCGTTCAGAAGTGTCATCAGGGCAACCAAATGGCACAAAATGATCGGAATTAGGATAGGGGTCGGCGATGGGACGATATGAGCCGATCAAACCACTTAAAGAAACGCATATACACACCCTCGTCATCACCAAAGCTTGAGTCTTCGGCAGTAACTGCCTTGATACCGCTTTCGTTGGCGCACGGACGCCAGTTGGCAGCAATATCTGCCAAGCCCTTGTCGGCTAACAGGGTGGTAGCCTCGTTTTCGGCAGAATGGACGACAGGAAATTGCTTAAAGCTCGCAGCAGAATCCGGCGTGTTGAGAGTTGAACTTGAATTTGTTGAGAAGGAACGGAGACTAAGAGGCGTATAAGGCGTCGAAGAGGTGCTTGCAGGAGTGACCGGTGACCGATATAGGGCCTTTTGAGGACGAATTATGCGTTGCGGAGTGACGGGAAGCCCAAATGCACGCTCCATCTTGTTAAGACGGGCAGTAGCTGGGGAGGTAGGTGCAGATGCAGGAACTACGGGGACGGAGACAGAGTGCTTATGCATTGCGACCGTCGATAACCTACGATACGCACAAAGATATGAGCCAAAAGGGGCGTAACTAGTGCGGGTACACGCTACAAGGGCTTACCTTGGACAAAGTGGATGCTGAACAGCGAGAGACGGATGGCGATACGAAGGAGATAGAAGGCGAGGCAAGGAGTCGTGGTGGCTCGGAGAAAAGAAAAAAATATGGCACGGATCGGCGAGGTTACTGATGTTCGATTTCCTCTTGACGGTGTTTTCCAAGGGATGTCAAGGACGGCGTGGACGGGTCTGGACAGCCCACCAAAATAACACCTAGGAAACGTGAAACGTAGCAAGCTTCGGAATAGAAAGTCGATCGTGGGAAGGTTTCTTAAAGAGCGCGTCGCGTAACAGTCACGTGCAAGCAAAGCACACTCCAGGGCGACGAGTACGCTAATCTGTCTGCTACATATGACCGCTGATAAGAACGAGCCCTTACTTTCGAACTTGACGCACGACCCTTGGCTGACACTGTCCTCAGTCACATCCTGCTCTTTCCTTGCCGCTTTTACAACGGCCACGTCTTGTGCCTATTTCAAGGTAGACAAATAGGGTATATGGGCGCGACGTACCTTTTGTTTTCAATGCCGGCTGCTACTCGAACGCTGAGCTTCGGTAATTGCTTCACAGACGTTTATCAGCAGCATTATGAACTGGTATCTTCGTTCTCTCATCAGGACCATTGAAGCACTCGGTGAGGAGCAGTAAAGACTTTAAATGCTAATATGTCGGAACTCTCATCCTTATCGTACCAGATGGCACTCTCACGGAGCATCGTGCGGTGATCAGCGGAGGCTTGAAGTGTGTCATGTTGACATACTACAAGAAATATGCGCGATTTCCGAAAGCACTGAAACCTCGATAAAAGACAAATGCCTAGTCCGATATGGGACCGGGAACGGATATCAGAAGAGACGAAGGATAAAGCCAGAGGATAAGGTTTTGAGGTCTGGTAACCAAATTTTCTTCTGCTTTCCACCCTGTATACGCGCTTGCTTAAGCCCAAAGCTGCCATGCGGTTATGATGGCTGGTACGATATATCAAGATGTTAGTCGTCGTTATCGCCCACCCTTCCCTCCACCCGAGAAGGAATGGTTGATGGTCCCTTAAGCTTTCTGGGAATTGAAGTAACCTATCCGTTGGGGTTCTTCTGGAGTTACTCTCTCGGAAAAACCGGTAAGGACGGCACAACGCGGATCCGGCGGGGAAAATCGCGCAGACTATATGCACGAGCAAGACAAGTAGTAAGTTGAAGTTGTGTAGGTATTAGAGCGGACCACAAATCCAATGGATTCAGTTCAACTCGCTTGTCCGCATAGGTTTGCAACTAGTCTTAGGTAACTCCTCATATCATTGATGTCTCCGATTTTAGTTTTCTCGATGGCACCGCATGCCGTAGTACGTATTACTCGAGTTCTTGTATTTCCCATGAACCCTGTGGCTGGTCGCGAAGGTGTGTAGATTTCACACTTCTGGAACCCAGCGCGAGAACGCTTGGTATGGAGCGTAGGACGGTGGATTGGCTAAAGTGAGCATCCTTGCGTGTCTCTCACTCTAGTTCCCCAGTGGACAGAGGCAACGTCCAGCAGCTTTCAGGAGTAACAACCGCAAATGTTGAGTCAGAGTGCTGGTATATGGTGCAGAGAAACCCAATGACGTGCCACAGGGATATCTCCAGTAAACCTTGTGAAGTACACGAAGTCGTGCACGCGCTCTGTCGTTCACTCAAAACGCTGTCAGCGGATAAATTTCCGTTATTTCACTCACGTCAGATCGCTGTCAGCTTCGTGGATACTGAGATATGCTTCTCTTGCGGAGGTGATTAGCTTCCCCATGTTCTATGGCATGTAATAATCGTCTGAGACGCGTAGCTTGGACATCTAAGCCATCTGATAAATTGCACGTACCCACCGAGCTCATCAACTGACATCCACTGTGGCATGTCACTGACTATTGCGATTTTCATTATCTCAATCGGCATACTTGTATTTCACGGACTAGGTCCAGTATCAAACCACTTGCGTGGCAGGGACACTGGACTTACCTCGGCGAACGTAGCAGCATCTAAAATACGGGCAGTCAGACCATCGACTACAATTGCACCGGTATGGTAACGAACGCGACTTAGACAACTGGTGGGCTCATGCTCACTGCTCCGAAAGCTCGCTGTTGCGTCCACGTTGCCGCTATTTGTCCGACTGCTCTCCGCGTTCTCGCATACGACGTCGCGACTAGATGCAGTGCCCTTGCCGACTTCCTGTTGACATAAAACAAGAACCTAATCCGTGCAATCCTTCGGCGCTAGACTCACACTTTCTTTGATCGGGATCAAAATAAGTACCTTGGGCCGTGGTATGTACTCCTGCTGCCATGATCAGGTTTTCAGGAAAATGTTCGACTAGCCAAGCCCTAAAGGAGATCGAGGCCGCCTGCTACTGGCGGAACGTCGGTCCGCTGACTCATTGTCCACAGCTTTCATCACACCAATAATGTACCATTACCTGTGAGTATTTCGGAAATTCCTTTACCTTGTTGAGTGTTTCATAGTGAGTCAAAGCAAGTGAATTCTCGCCGACGCACAACCGGCAGGTCCTGGTATTTCGAGAGCGGCATCACCGCCCTGGTGACGTGTAACACGACTAGTAAAGCACTCGCAGAACTGCCCCGAGCTACACCCTTTCTCGTTGTGCGTTCTCTCTGGGAGTTTATAATTGGCATCAATGAGTGGCTATGGCGTCGGTTTGCTTCCCACGTCCAAGCTCCCTGAAACACACATAATGGTAGACCGTCACTCAGGCGAGCGAACGCTCCGTTTGTTTCCGTTACACAGGTTTCGCCGCATAACTACCGGAACGCTGTGTTTCCGTCATCCTCCGAGGAAGGGAGTTAGTACACGCACTACAAAGGGTTATCACTGATCCCGTGCTAGTGAGTTTCATCAGAACCAAGTCTTTCTGATGTCAGCTCTTCCCCCTTCGACTGTTGACCCCTGTCGCCGCATTGTAGAGCCTAGCATTCCACAGGATGCGTGACAGTACCTAGAATCATTTTCCTGTGTCAAGATAGAGATAGGCTGTGCGCCTGTCCAGAGATCACCGATACCCTTCCCTGAAGTTTGTGGTCAATCGCATCAGGATCTCCAACAACTGTCGTTCACCCCCTCTGTGATCATATCCTGGCCCTCGACGGCCAATACGCGCGATTAGGATACTAATGAATTGCATCAAGATAGAAATAGCGCGATCCCAGAACAAGTCCCATGTCTTGGTCGATCACAGACCTCAATGATTCTGTTGAACTTGGACCGATGTAGCTCTTCTTCCATTGGTTCGCAAAGTTTGCCAATCTTTCCCTTCTACAAGGTAGCATAGTATGATGCGATGCTAAGAACTCGGTGCCTTGTAGGTCATCGTAGTTGAGTGGTCCAAACTCAGACTCGATTTAGATGCCGGAATACTTCGTTACCTAGCGAGATACGCCCCTGTCTAAGGGCATCCGCTCATTTACTCGGACAAGTCCAAGACTTTCGGATTTATTCAACCTTGACGAGCGTCGGTAAGTAAAAACGGTCAGTTCGCTCTAAGGTGTTGCCATGCGAGCGCAGAGTTGCCGCAGTGTAATGGTTATGTTGCGTGGTCAGTACCGTATGCGAATGTCGCCTCATGGTGACTAAAATCCTTTTCAAGCGTAAAAATCTCCTTCGCCACGAGAATCTACACCTACTTGAGGACAAACAGTCGGCAACTCGCCGGAACGTTCTCCTAGTCCTATCCTGACGCAGCGAGATGAGTGAATTCCGTTATCAGCTGTCAGTTCTTCAAACATCCGCTGTGTCATACCTGCTGGAATAACTGCATTTGCATATTTCGGTGCCACCATCGGAGAACAGGCACGTTTAGAGTTCAGGGCAAAAGTAGGCTTCAATCACCTCAAATTCAACGGGGACTCGTTTGAGTAAATGCATCGTCGTGCTGGGTCGACCATGGTGTGCTAGAACCATTCCCCTGAGCTGAGAATGATGTGGAGATCTTTGCCATTGTTCCCGTTTTCTCGCTGACCACGAAGCAAGGTGGCATGAGAGGGATCCTCACGGGATCATGACTGCTACCCTTTGCCGGATTCCTGCTCTCTCACTGCAAGTGTGAATATAGAGGCAAATTTGTGGTGTAAAAATACCAATTGACCCGACATCGCCCACATAATCTAATTTCGGATGGAAGTTGTCTGAATCATGGTATTCTTGTCCCAGTCTTGCTGATTGGCCCATTGACTGTCTCCCCGGCTGTGTTGGTCAGTGAGAGGAAGGCATCGGTAACCACATCTAATATTGAACACGGTTCACAGTAGATTACACACTTTGGAATGGTCCATGCGTGGTGGCCGTGGACGTGAAACACTCGAGCACAATAAGTGAGTGTGAAGGTGAAGAGTTGTCTTTGTGTCGACATCAATGCGCTAGAGCTGTCATTGTCGCGAGCTCTGTCCTTTGTCGGGTCAAAGACACGTTGGCAGTTTAGAGAAATGATGCGTTTTGACAGCTTTAGCCCGAGTTCTGGCAGTCCTGTGAAGCGCCACCGAGCGGTGCTACCCGAGTGACCATCGACTGCCCGTCCACACCCTCCACCATTTAAACCGCCTCGTCGTCCCAAGCTCTGGCAGCTCAGGGGCACAACGTCCTCCACCTCACGTCTGTGCATAGTTCAGTCCTTACCAGCGAGGAGCCGGGATCATGGCCGCGCGAGGCACCGGTCGTCAAACGGACATTGTATGCCTACACCCATCCAGCTCCTCGATGGACTAACTGACCTCGCGTTCCCAACAGCCCGCCATTTCCCGTACTCCCCTCTTTGCGCCGGACGACTCCGCAGCTCCGTCACATCCCACACCAACCTCAACGCTTTCACCCACCCCTTTGACACCCCCGAGAGGTCGCTCAACAGGTCGCTATCCAGACTCTCTCGGAAGGGTGCCTCTTCATCGCCGTGGTACCTCCAAGATATACGAACGTCTCGAGGATCTTCTTCGCGAAGCTGGCTACAAGGAAACACGCGTATTCACGCCCGACGCAAACCACACCGCACGGTCGACGACCGCAGAAGGGGATGGTGGAGTAGGGAATGGCGTGCGAGGAAGCGTCGGGGCCGTCGTTGACTTCATTACTGGGCTTGTGAGTCGAGCTTCGAGCTTGTCGAGCGAGGCGGCGCCCCTGCAGAATGACTCTGCACAGTCTGCTTCGCATCCGTGGTCGCCCCCACCCTCACCACTTGCGCACGCAGTACATATCAAGAGCTCCAGGGCCAAGCGTGTTCCTTCGGGGACGTCTCTTTCCCGCAAAGACTCTTCGGACGCCGTACGTCGCCATACACGTGGTGGCCTCCCTTCCGACGTGTTGCCACGCACTCATACATATCAAGTTGTACAACACTACCAATCTTCTCATGGACTGCCTCATAATCCACATTCATCTCCCAGGGCGCATCATCATCATCTTAATAATGGTCACCATCACCAACTTAATCATCACTCATCCAAATCAGCATCTACTAAGCCAAATCCGCCTAATGCTCGTGCATATCTCCGCCACATGGTATCAGCGCCAAATATCCAACCACTCACCAAGCGTGCGCCATTATCAGAAGCATCCTTGAGGTCACATGCACTCGGACGCGAACATCGAGATAGCACCCGTCCCACGTTCATCCTCAACGATGAGGGGAGCGTCGCGGGATCTGACTATGAACCACAACCCCGCATTTCCATTAGGGATAATGAGCACCCGCTACACCCACCACTCCCACGAAGCTGGCTCGAGTCTATTGCAAAAGCCCTATTGAGCGGAGTCGGTGGTCCAGCAGCGGTCACTTCGGACGCTGCATCCACGAGGACGGCAAAGACGGCATCGACGCGGATGAGTTCTGCGCTGTCTGACAAGTCGAATCAAGGTGAAAGAGGAAGGGCACTGACGCGAGGGGTGAGGCCACCATTGCTCTGCGTACAGGTAAAGGATGTGAAGGCGGGGACAAGTCAGGGTCAGGTGGCTTGCACGAGGGTCATGTGTCGCTCCACGCCTACGTCACGAGCAGGTTCACGAGCGCGGAACGGCGCCCATGAGAATCACGCGAATACGAGAAGTACCGGGAAGAGAAGAGAAGAAGGTAGATCAAGGAATCGGGGTGGGAGAAGAAAGGATCGGGGTACTGACGTCGTGCCGTCACTCGCTCGGACGAAAGTAGAGAACGACGACTGGATGGCACCACGTCAACGTTACGCGAGCGGTTGGGGAATGGAGGATAGTGCACAGGTCTATCCGGGTGGAGTATGGTCGGATGACAGCGACCGCGACGGTGATGACGACGACGACGACGACGACGAAGAAGAGGGAGAGCTCGGTTTAGATCGTTTGCTTGTTCCTGCTCGACGACAACACTCAATTCAGAGTCTACGAAGGCATCTTCATCGGCATCCACGCCAAGTGCTTAAGGATAGTGGTACACCACACGCAAGATCGCCTAGAAGCGGTAGGACGAGTCCACTCGAAAGAGGTCCGACAGACCGACCAGATTGGGGTGATGGGCGATGGGCCACAAATCGTGGCCGGGAATGGCTGGCGAGTCAGGGCGAAGAAGACGAGGACGCGTATAATCGCGTTTTAGCGACGGGGAGGTCCGGTAACAAATGGAGACGCGGCCTTCCTGGTCTCGCGCAGTGGACGACATCCTCGTAAGTCAATGTTACTGGGCTCGGTGCATTGAGAGCACGCCCTCCGTTTTAATGTTTACTCACATTTTCTGCAAAATGGATGTACGTTTGGGATGCATGATATTCGTTTTTTCCCCTCGCTGTATGGCAGCCTTTTACTGTTCTCCTGCCTTTTCATTCTAACAATCGTGGCCATATATGTAATCATGATAGATGTAATGAATCTTTGGGTTTCGTGTGAGTGATGTTCGTGTCGACCACCGGCGAAGGATCGCAAGAACACTCGTACCTGCCCCTCTTGCGAATCAGTTGACCTCCATCATGGCCTATAATATGCGATCCTCACGCACCGAGAGTTCTTTGTATCAACGACTTATTTGCCGGATGATCGCCAACATCTACCGATACTCTGCCATCAATAATTTGGTGAATACCCCACGCTGGAGTGCCACTACGAGGCTCGGTGTCTGCGCCTCGCACGGTGATAGTGAGCACACTCCTGGGTTAAGGTCCATACATCAGAGTGAGATCAGGGATAGGCACTGGGAATCCGATCATATACAGCAGGCCGATGTAACTCAGGCACTGAAGGGATTTGTATGCAGATGAAACCCGAGTCGACCATTACACAATGACAAGCCTTCACGAACTAGCTTCCCCGGTGTTACAACCTGCTCGACGATCAGTATCGTATCATGACTGGCAAGGGAGAATCGCCAGTACATAGATGTCGATTTGATCGGTAGTAGTCAAATGGTGTTTCACAAACTGCAACCATTCTCTGCATGTTCTTGAACGGAGCCTCCTGGAGAGGGTCCCGGAATAACAAACCGAAATGCGTAAGAACAACGGAATAGAACGGTCGACCCCCTCACAAGTCAACGCATGAACTAAATAAAATGGATATGCGGCATCCGCGCGATGATATTCACCGCCCTGAGCTCCTCGCTGACTTCTGGATCGTCCTCTGGAAGCATATTCCCTTCTGCATCGGGTATGATCACCTTCTCTTTCAAGGGAACGACACGATCCGCCCATTTCGGGGGAGTCTCGTACACCTTGGGACGCGCCTGGAGTGCCGCAAAATCGATGATGATCGCAGGCGCATCCCGTGGGAGCCCCAGCTCGATGCGACGGTTGAAGGACGCACACATGAGCCGGGTCAGCGCGGCGAACACGGCGGACCGCGTCAGATCGGGATCAGCAGGGTCGGGCAGGGCAGAAACGGACCAGTCTGGGTGAGTGCAGCAAAAATATTCGAGCTCGTTGCGGAATGCGGTCGTCCACCCGAGGACAAAGAACTCGTAGATACGATAGAAGGAGGCGGAGGGCGAGTCGTGATGTCGACGGCCCAGAAGACGGGAGATAATGGACGGGTGCGAGGCCTGTGATGTGCGCCAGTCGAACGGACGTTGGATGGGATAACGAGCCCGAGCTTTGTCTGGATTTGCTAGGAGCTCAGACACGAGCGGAGGTAGTGGTTCTGAGGACGACATGCATGTTTTGTCTGGAGGAGTGAGATGTTGACTGAATACCGACCTGGAAGTGAATGAGGCGTTGCACCTCTACCGGGTACGCCCGACATGCCTGGTCTTGACAGTCTTCTGCACCGTCGACCACCAACCGTCTGGGACGACTTTAAGTCTGACCCGCTGCTGTTTCTTGCTCAGAAAGTCTATAGCTGGAGCCAGCGCAATGCTTCTAGGACCTCCTCAACTTGGGGGGTAAAGGTCGTTTGCATATCCGACACACACAGCTCCCACCATTCTCAACCCGCACTCCCCGCGGGGGACATCCTCATACATTCTGGGGACCTCACACACTCTGGCAGTCCTAATGAGTTATGCGATGCTCTTGACTGGTTGAGCTCTCATCCACACCCTGTCAAGATATTTATCGCTGGTAACCACGATGCGTCACTTGCAGACCCAGAAACAAAGCAGCGCATCCTTTCAACATATCCATCCCTCATCTACCTCGAGAATTCATCGACCGAGGTGACGGTTTGCGGACGCGCACTGCGTATCTACGGTAGCCCGTACACTCCGAAACACGGCTCGTGGCAGTTTCAGTATCCCCGTGTGCCCCCGCGTTCTCATTCGCGCGACCAGGTCGGTCGCAGAGCCACGGAGATATGGTCCTCTATCTCCCCTCTGACCGACATTATCGTCACGCATGGACCTCCGTTCTCTCATCTCGATCTTAGCCGAACAGGATGTTACGCACTCTTGGCAGCGATATGGCGCATTCGACCGAGGCTACATGTATTCGGGCACATACATGCCGCGAGAGGGATCGAGATTCTTGATTGGAACAGGGCTCAGGTACTGTATGAAGATATATGTGCTGGAAAAACAGGGTGGGGTGGATTGGTGAGGTTGGTTTGGCGCATTGCTGTGGAGAAACTATGGGGATGGTTTGGAGGAAGAGATGGAGATGGGGGGCAAACGATTTTGGTGAATGCAACCGCAGTCGGGGGGGTGCGGGACGACGAGAGAAAAGGTGCAATTGTGGTGGAGGTATGATCTCGGGCCATCACGCTACGACATATGGGGGACTCTGAAACATCTACCTTAGGCTATTTTCCGCTGGGCATGGTTTCAATCACTGGACCTTTTTGCTAATAGGTGGGATCGCTTCATATGCGCGTGAACAGCTGATACGTGATCAGACCGTTCCCTATGTAGCCCAAAAAACGTTTGAGATATGCGCCAGCGGCAATAAGACGAGTCATATTGGAATAGGAATGCCGCAGAATCGCCTTCGACTGCAGTAAAACTTTCCAAGAGGAAGGGCGCGACTGTCGTATCATGAGTATGCCCTCAAACGCTAACCGGCCGAGCTCAACGATCATCCTACTTGTAATGCTCCTGGCAGGGCCACGGTTTACTACAGATCGAGATTGCGCCTAGTATGGATGGTGCTCCGTTCCCTGGTTAAGTACAAATACACGCTGAGAATAAATACTAGGAGTCATCTGTCTTCCCGACTCAAACGCACCGTCAGTTGCCAACAAGTCTCCTACTGTCATGGGCAACAAATCCTCCCGTCCCGTGGACGACTTTGCGGAACTCATCCACAAGGGCAGAACGCCACCTGGGCAGGAACAAACGTACTCGAAGGAGCAGATCGAGGCTGCGCTCAAGGTAGCTGCCAAATACCTGGCTTCCAAAGGACTCGACGTCACCATCGTGGCTGTCGGGGGTGCCGTCAACACCGTACTGCTAAAGTCCCGCGCCTCTACAGGCGACGTCGATTTCTTTTGGCGCACCAAGAACTCGGGGTCCATGCAGGGCAACGTCAACGTCGTGCATGAAGTCCTGGAAGCTGGAAAACAGGCTGAAAGGCAACTTCACATGGGCAGTCAGTGGTTGAACAACCACACTGCCGTCTTCATAGAGGTGCATCCGTTTCGCAAGATGGCTCATCATCTCTTGATGTTGGCTTTTTTCTACATAGGAAGGAACGATCAACGACCTGTATGATGCAGCCATTAAGCAAAACGAGAAGGTGTTCGCTGCCAAGGGGTTGACAGTGTATGCTGCCCCGTGGAACTATGCATTGATGACCAAACTGGACCGTGCTGCAAAACCCGGTGCAAAGTCCTATGACATGACCGATGCCGTGGACTACTTGGGGCGTTTGATCAAGTCAAGAGGTGGACACCCCGTGAAGAGGTCGGAGCTAAAAGGATGGGCAACGAGATACAAGCTTAGCACGCCACCGGAACCGTTGATCGATAAGTTGGCCAAGGCGTACAAGGAGAAAAGCAAAAAGGATGGTATCATTAACGGCTAGTCTTGAAGCTTGAGGGCCGGGGCGAACTTGAGAAATATACTACCGCTGGTTGATGCAGTTGCCCATCAGTGGCTGATATACCAACAATACTGACAGTTTGACGCCGAGAATCGTACGGATTCCGCTGAACGATGTACGACTAGTGTTGATACCACCTTGCCTGAGCCGAGCGATCTGGTCTGCAGCGGTCTCTCTGGCTTCAAGCTAGTAACGATTACTGGATCGTATTACCTAAATCGAAATTATATCAGCTTGTAGTGTCTCGTGCGCACTCGGCACTCCAATTGGTAGGCGTCAGCTCCTTCACCCTCCGCTGAAACACGTCGAGAGCACAGAATTCCGGCGATCCCGGAAGATGGTCCCCCTCTTTCGCGCACAAGGGTAGGATCAAACTCTTATTCCTATACCGCATCCGAACATCTAATGTGATGTGACGGTCAGCGGAGACAGAAAGATTCTGAATTACTCGTGTAAAAAACTCACAATGTTCCTCTCTCGAGTGAGCGCTCCACAGTCCACCCAACAAGGATTGCAGCCCCGGTCCTTGTCCCGAGCGCCGTTTTTGGAAAAGTTCAAAAGTCACAGATGACGTGAATGGTGGCCACCTTGCTCAGTATACGTCAGACTTGATCACCTTGGAGAAGGAGTGCCACACTTCTCGTCAAAGACATCGAATGCGCTGCACAACGCAGCCAACGTGGAGTCATGGGTACTGTAAACAAGTATTTTCAGTGGATTCGTGTCCCCTTGGTCGATCTTGGTCTGTATCCTGGTCGACATGTCTGCAAGGAGTCGGCCCATGCCCAGACGGCGACCCTGCTCGGTCTTGACTGTGCAATGGAGCCGAACAATGGTGAGATTCCAGCTTATCGAAATTACAGTTTCACCTTACAAACTGTTTCGATACCAAGTGAGAATCAGACATCAGCAAGATAGAACATGAGAACGAACTTGTAAACCACTCGTCCGAAACCGCAGACTCCTGAAAGTCAACTGTGAGCATCATCACAGTATCATTCGTAGGGGACATACAATCAAGTTAACCACTTCGGGATCCCAAAATTCATCGGGGACCTTGATTCCATGCGCTGCGGCCGAACGAACCTGAAAACCCAGCTCTGTATCGAGAGACTAACTCAAAAGTCGCTTCTGGAGCTCACTGTATCCAAAATCCCTGAAGCACGAGGTGATCCGTCTACGCGGATCGGTTTGCCTTTGATATACTTCGACAGTCTGCCGTCCAGAGTCTGAAGTCGAGAATTCCACCTGGCAGCGGCAGCTAATGTGGTACAGAGTATCAATACCCTCCTCACTTGGAGCAGACGACATACCTTCGGCGAAACGCAGTTCTAATAAACTGAGTTGTGGGCAAGATAGGATGTTGCTAACGATGTTCTCATCTACCTTATTCCTGTAGAACTATGTTATTATCTCTACTCCGAACCCAACCACAACATACCTAACCAGGATCGAGGGTATCACACCAGTCGCACAATGTACTTGGGGGTATAATCCATGAACG
Source organism: Tylopilus aff. balloui (assembly GCA_038089055.1). Classification (NCBI taxonomy): domain Eukaryota; kingdom Fungi; phylum Basidiomycota; class Agaricomycetes; order Boletales; family Boletaceae; genus Tylopilus; species Tylopilus aff. balloui. The sequence continues at coordinate 34,920 of JBBPKC010000150.1, forward strand.
ATATGTTCGAGGGACTCGATCGTCCGTGGGACATTGGTCGAGCTAAAGAGATGCACAGCCTAGTCAGGAGGCGAATAGGCACGATGATAGCTCCAGTCACCGAAAATAAACCTGATTCTCGTTCTGAAGCGTGCCGGGGAGAAACCCCAGTCTACGAAGGTCAACCGACACACGACGGACGAAAACAGTCATTCGCTCACCTGTCGACATAGAGCTTTCGCAACGCGACACCAAAATTGTACGTGGACTAAATACCGTTGAGCAATGGTTCGAGTGTACGCGTGCGCGCGTGAATGCTACCTTCTTCCCGACGTCCGTCAGGTCACCCAAAAGACTGACATACGTGACGTCAGATCCACGGCTTTTGCGGGCATCGAATGTATGCGTACCACAAATTCGCCGCAGTCCCTCCGTCCCGCATCTCTGTTCCTCTTTTAAACCACATCCCGTCGGAACGTGGCTCACTGCGTGCTGACGTCGTCGACCTCACTACTTCGCGGAACCGTCTCGCGACGGAACACATTTGCCAGTGTTCTGGAATGGACGCGGGTGGATCTGCCATACGGGTCCTCACCGGGGTGCGCTCGCCTGGAAAAATAAACGAGTCAGCTGGATGCAAGGAATCAGCAAAATGAACTCGCGACACACCATGCCTCACGTAGACGTGGACCTGCTCGAGAGAGAGTTCCGGGGGAGCCAGTGGATATCTTTCGACGTCTAATGGCTCTCCTACCAACTTGCGTGTCGTGTATGACGCGTGACTCACAAGCCTCGAACCACGAAAACAGTGCTCACCAAGCCAATACCCACTGGTACACGACCACTTCCTTCTTCCATGGTGCAGTTTATCGCGAGGTCGAGCAGTGACTGCGTCTAGCCGGCAAAGATTGCCAAGTCGTTCGCAGATTCGAGTGTAACGCTCGTCCAGACTCAACTGGTCGCGAGCATGTCAGACTTACGACACGTTCACACCATCATGGGAAGTGCGACCTTTCTGCTTTGCTACCCGAAATGGCTTTGCTGTGCAGTCCTCAAACTCAAGTGCATGTGCTTGTTCCAGCCATCCTACACGGCATGCATTCGCGCGCTAGCTGTTACACAAGGTATAGGAATACAGTGGATTTCGCGCTAACCTCGCTTAGGCGCTGCCTAGGGCTTGATCGCGATCTTCAACGCCCCTCGACTGCTCATCTTGTTCAACGCATCCTGGTATTCCTCCAATTTATAGACATCCGTAACCATTCCCTTTACCTTGACTTTCCCGCTATCAAGGTAAGCAACAGCCCGTGGAAAGCAAAACGTTTGCGAGAAGGAACCAATGATCTACATCGGGAAGCGTGAGCAAGAGTACTCCTGGTACGCGTAACTGATGTAGCCCGCCTTGATCTCGTCACCGAAAATCTTGGACGGCGGCCAGTGTACGAGGGCCTTGTTCTCGTAGACGCCATAAATCATCAATGTTCCTCCTCTGCGCACGTAGTTGATAGATTCGTTCGCAAGTTTCTCTACTCCTGTTGCTTCCACGACGATGTCGAATCCGTATGGATTGTCAGCTTTCAGTTTCGCCCACTGTGGTCCAGGGTTCTGACGGTCGAGTTCAATGTACTCGTCGGCGGCCTCAAGCTGCTTGGCAATGTCCATTTTGATACCCTTATTGGCCGCGATAACAACTCTCGAGGCACCATTGAGCTTCAGGAGTTGGGCGAGTATAAGGCCCGTAGGACCAGCACCGAGAAGGAGGACCTCGACACCGACCGGAGGGCTGAGCTTGTCAAGACCATGGATAGCACAGGCGGCGGGCTCTAAAAGAGTTGCTTCCTCATCAGTGAGGTTCTTGATCTTATAGAGTTTCTTTTGCTGACTGGAACACGAGTTAGTTTCCCGTGACCAACAGCGCAATACGTGTCAACTTGCTATACAATGTATTCGGCGAATCCACCATCCAATGTGACGCCACGCGCATTAAAGTTCTCACACAGGAGGGATTGTCCACGTCGGCAATAGAAACAATTTTCACACTACATCGGACGAAACAGGGTAGTAACCCGACAAACGTCTTCTCAGCATAAAGGAGCATACTCACTGTAATGCCCACGTCGGCAACACACCGGTCCCCAATCTCGAACCCATTGACATTCTTACCCGTTTCTACAACAGTGCCGATGGCTTCATGGCCAGGGATCAGCTGTTATGGTGAAAGATAAGAGATTTGATGAACGCCACTGATCCGAAAAGGAAGCGTCACCGGGAACTTGGAGATGAACTCGCCGTCGTGAATGTGGGCGTCAGTGCCGCATACACCTACAAAATAAAACAGGGTCAGCGCCATGAGGGAGTCCACCAGGTTCTTGATTGACCGCAACACGTCACTGCGGAACAAGATTAGCACACCGGTATCTACGCTGAACGCAAGCAACCGAATCACCTTTGAGAATTACGTCGTCATCGCCGACCTGGGGTATCGGGACCTGCCTGATCTCAAAGTGTTGCGGCTAGATCACAACCGCGCATGAGACCACAGTAGTCGTAGGATGTTCGATGAGTTGACCTTGGTGTACCACAGGGCTCTCATAGTACCGTGGGGCATGTCGGAAACGATGTGGGGAGGGGCAGAGAATGAAGGGGAATAGAAAGACCGATGCCTTCGCGACCCGCCTGCCTCCGTTTTATAGGGGGGTTTCTTTTCAAAAAGTATTGTCTGTTTTGGAATGTCAGCTTGTGAGGTACATGACGTCACTCGTCGAAGAGACCCCCGAATTCTTTTTCGGGCAAGTGGCCACGCTCATGCGCCTTGACAGATTTTTTGGGGTGCAACAGTCCACGCGGGCCGTTGACCCGTCTTTCACTCACATACATAGATCGCTGGCGTGGGTCCTCCACTTTCATGGCTCGCTCGATAGTTGTGAGGGCATTCGGCGACTGTCGTGCATGTTCCTCAGACCCCACTACCCCACAATCATCGTACCCAGTCCCGAGGCAGAAACTGCTACTCACAGTCAACTTTAGAATCTTATCGACTAGTACAACCTCGTCAGCTCGCCCCTGCTGAGCTCGGTCTTGCAGCCACTGGCGCTAGCTTTTCTCGCTAGCTTTAGTGGCACAATGACGTGCACGATTCCCTCAAAACGAGTCAAGCAGGTCCATATACTAGCAGTCTCACTCAGAATCCCGGATTCAAATCGATATATTCTCGCAGCCAATACCTTCAATTACATCACCATCCTTCTGCTCCACAGAAACTCCCACCATACGGAATTTTCAGTGTCCGTTGGCAATGACCGAGGTATCACTTTAGGTTTAAATTGGCCGCCAGACGGGTCGTGTCGATAAATGATTCGTGAATGGGGAAAGGTAGCTGCACGGTTTGCCTCGAAAAAAGTCTTCGCGCCACTGCTCCTTGTTGGATGCGCTCACACCAACCATCTCTGTTCTTTACTCCACATTCCTAATCTATAGAACTTAAAACCACCCTAGGAACCCTGGGAATAGCACATTAGCCAACAACAGAGTGTGTGTTTTTTTACCCCGCAGATTGGGATTCAGGCTGCAAAAATCCCTCCTCCAGATAAAGTTAATGTAGGGAAATGGCGAGGGCAATACACCAAGTGCACAGATGTCCATGCCTCGCATGTTCGTAGGCATATATACATATCCTGCTGGTACACACATCCCCAATCACTTGGCCAACCAATCTGTCACGAAAAGCACCGCTTCCCTTATCATGGCAGGGGTACAATCATGCCCTGCATTTTCCTCTAGCACCACCCTTTTCACACCTTCACCAACTTCTAGCCCCTCAACGAACTCTTGACACGTACTCCAAGGTACTAGCTTGTCCTTGGCGCCCGATAACACCAATATTCTCTTACCCAAGAAAGGGTTTGTAACGTCGTTTTCCCGGAATGCAAAACTGGCAGGATCGTAGGCGTCTACGTAAGCTTTCAGGTGGAGTGGATAATACGGTGCTTCGAGGAGGACTCCAGCAGCCTGGGCACGCTGGGACATGAGTTTTGTAAAGTCTGGGCATCCGATGATAGGTATCGCGAGCTGGATCCGAGGCTCTGGTCGAAAGCGGGACACCGGCATAAGGGCGCAGTTAATCTCAAATCTGAGAGACGTACCGCGCGTAAGTGCGATCCAGGTCGAGTGACCTCCGAGACTGATACCTGCCACTCCCCACTCGACAATGTTCCGCTCGACTTGTGGGTATATAAACGCAGGGATATGGTCGATCAGGAATGTGATGTCGTGCGCTGTACCGGCTGACCGGTCTCAGGTCAGCATGAAAGGGGAATTTGGGTCGAGAAGCTTGATCTACGTATACATACTCTGTGTGGTATACATGTCGAGACTAAATAAATCACACTTGTCAGCTAGGGTCATCGAAGATCGGTTGGTGCGACACTACTGACGCATGTTGAGGATTGCTTTTGGCAGGGTCCTTGTGCCATCCCTGGTTGCGTAGTGGGTCTACAAGACGTTTTCCATGGTTACGATGATCCTGACCGCCCACAGGTCAGTGACGCCAGTCGATCGCCCTTTTGTCATAGGGTACTTGCATACGCGATGATGATTAAATCCCTCTTCCTGTCTGTACCTGCCAGACTATAACAGATTTCGAGGATCGATTTTGCGCGAGGCACGATGCTTTCCGTGGACAGTCCACGACCGTGCAGCAGGAACAAGGCATGCACGGGTAAATGAGAGTGGAGGCCATCGCGGTGGCTGTGGACTTCGACGAATATCCCGCCGATGAGCACTGTGCTGATGATGACGGACTCAGACATGGCAGTATTGAACGACATAAGGTCTGCTATAAACTCATGTAAAGTAACATTAGAGAGTTGGGGGTACTTCGTCCTAGATGGGAGGCAGCATACACAAGCTGTTGGTCGACGTGTGGTGTCCAGAGAGAGACGAAGAGAACTTCAAAGCTCTTCTGCAGGCCACTGGGACCAATTTGTTTGGGCGCCTGGTGTAACACTTAGTAAGGGTATTATTTTTGGGTGGTATGTTGTACAGCTGCAAGGTTGTGCTGTGTGCTGTGGCCGTGCCGCTGTGGGTGCGTGGGTAATCGCGCATGCTGTGCGTTGAGCCCTGAGGTTAGTGTTCGGATCCGCGCCTACAGAAAAGTAGCACCTCGTGTCCCCACCTGGTGAGTTCAGCGGACTTTGTGCTCCCAAGAATGTCTGGGCAACTTCCAAAGTTCTACCATTGGCTACCGAAGTCGCTGCAACCCACGTCGAAGCTGTAGTGCGGTTGCGGCAAGGATCACTATCTGATGTCTCACCCACAGCACCCGAGGGAGGCTTAAAGCCTGCACTCTTGGTCCCCCCCCCTCCGTCATCTTTTCTTACCTCTCTCATTCTTATCCATGAACTTCGGTTTCAACCGTGGCGGACGCAGGACTGCGACGCGGCTTACTACTCCCCCAGCTAGCTCTCTGACAACGGGGTCTCTGTCTCCCCCGGAGGACAATGATGATACCCTCGATCTCTCATCAACCGAATATGCGCGCATGCGCAGAGAAATGATGCAACTCGTCAACGACTTGCGATCCTTGGGGTAAGTGGAAAACCGTAGTACGTTCTGTGTCATTTTCACTGACTTCTTTCCTCAGCGCGGAACAAGTAATGGATCTGCCTTCCGTCGTTGTTATTGGTGGCCAGTCTGGTACGCGTTGACATCGTGTAAGTTGACGGCGGCTTCGTGTTAATTTACTGCAACTTCGTCAGCCGGAAAAAGCTCTCTGGTTGAAGCAGTTAGTGGGGTAAGCCATACTGATCGTGGACCAAGCCATAAAAGATGCTTGACAGCCTGCATTAGGTGAACGTTCCGCGAGATAGTGGAACCTGCACGCGGTATGTCCAACCTTTTCAATTTTGTTGTTGTCGTCATCTTCCAGACAGGTGTCCAATGGAATGCACAATGTCTAGCAACGCGACCACTTGGTCCTGCACGATCAAGCTTCGCTTTGATGCTACTTCCCAACAGCAAGTGGTGCCTTTCGGGCCCACCATTACGAGAAAGGATGATGTGGATATCTGGCTTCGTCGCGCGCAAGCAGCTATTCTCAATCCCAATATCCCCCCAGAAGACTTCTATGGAAAGAACGTACAGGAATTAAAGGGACACACCAATCAACTCAAGTTTTCGCAAAATGTTGTCTCTATTTCCATCAAGGATCCAAGTGCCACCGACATCTCCTTTGTCGATTTGCCTGGTTAGCATGGTGTTCACATCCAACTCTATGCTAATCATCTCTACAGGGTTAATCCATAACGAAGATAAGGAGGTGGTTGAACTGGTGCAACAGCTCACCGAGTCTCGTATCGGTAATCCGAACGCGATCATCTTAATCACGATACCTATGAGCGGTAACGTAAAGCCTTCGTAATTTCGGAATGCTTCTGATTGCTGCATGCCAGTATAGATGAAATGGAGAACCAGAAGTCCGTAACACTGGCGAGGGAGGCTGATCCCGATGGGCAACGCACTATAGGTTTGTAGATTACTGATGGCGAGCACTTGTCTTTTCTAACGGCTTCTGATAGGAATCCTCACGAAACCTGATATGCTTGGAGATGGCGCCATCGATTCCAAACGACAATGGGTGGACGTCATTGAAGGGCGAGGGCGCAAGCACAAGCTGAAGCACGGGTATTACTGTGTTCGTCTCCCTGACGATGCTCAACGAGCGCAGCGTCTCTCGAGGCTGGCATTCCAGCGTATTGCGATGGACTATTTCAATTCGACTTCACCATGGAGTGGGATCGCTGATCGTGGGCGTTTTGGGATCCCCGCATTCGTGACGAACGTTAGCGTCTTGTTGGCCAACCATATCAAAAGGCTGTACGTCGTGCCACACGCTTGGATTTCTCTTCGGGCTTAACGAGCCGTCACACAGTATACCAGAGCTCAAGCAGAAGGTCGAGCAGCTGCTTGCTTCTAACTTAGAAGAGATCGGCACTCTCCCCAAGCTCTTGGTCGCCGATCCGCAAATTGAGGTCCTTTTGAGAGTCAGCGCTTTCTGCGAAGCCCTCAAAGGTGTTGTATCAGGCACCAATTCAGACAAGAGGCTTGCTCAGCGGAACCGTGCACTTTACACTATATTCGCCCAGTATATTCGAGGAACTTCTCCGGATTTCCGTCCTTTTGATCAACCCGAAGACTATGTGCGGATCGAGGCGCTCGATGCTGAAGAACACAACGAGGTCAGGAATGAGAACGTACAGATTATGGGGGTTTATGACGTTCGCGAGACCATCAAGGAGTCCGTTTCTCCCTACCTTATGATGGTTGTGTCTTCTCACTTGCTCACGCATGGATAGGTCGATTGCGTGGGAGCTTCCCGGCTACATTCCGTACGAGGCCAAGACTCGTCTCATCAATCAGTTCACGATAATGTGGTCTGCGCCCGCAGAGAAGTGCCTGGCATCCATAAACGATGTACTCGACGATGTCATTCAACAACTCGTCAAGGTACATTTTGGCCAATTCACGGCCCTCCAGAACTTGATCTCGTGCGTCGTTGATAACGTTGTCAACAAGGATGTGTCGTAGACTCGTCTGTAGAATTCTCATCCGGCCCGACATAGAAGAGTGCAAGGACATGGCCCTCGTTGCGGTCAAGGAGACTTTGAAACTTGAGGATCGTCCAATTTTCGCTCAAAACGAGACGGATTTTCAGGATCTTCGTGAAAAGTGGCTGGCCAGGTATCGGAGGGTCCGTCACAGCTCTGAGGATCACCTGATTTCTCATTTCGAACGAGCTTCCGATTCGCCTATATCTGTTGCCGGGATACACCGTGCCTATCGCCCCGCGCGCGAGACTCAACCGTCGCCGGAAAGTCAGGCCATATTCTATCTGGCTCAAGCTGGCTATCATGGTCTTACAGTGGTAGACTTGGAACGCCTATCTCCTCGAGATGACCGATTTGAGGACGAGTTGGAAGTGATGGCGGACGTGCGTGCATACTTTACCATCGCATGCAAGGTATGGGTTTATCCACAGAGTCGGGTGTAATGAGAGAGGCTTAATGACGATCGTATAGCGCATCGTTGATCACGTCCCTTTGAAGATTCACCAGTCCCTACATCTGGCCTTGGTAGACAAATTGTCAGTCAGCCTACTTCAGCGTCTCCTGGCAGACGCAAATGGGACAGGCAACCTTGCCGATCGCATGAGAGAGTTGGTGGCTGAGGATCCAGCCATCGAGGCAAAGCGAACCGGGCTGGAAGCGATGCGTACCCGACTCCTCGAGATGAGGAGGAAGCTTGCCAGTTTTGCTCCGTGAGTAGCTCTAGTCAGCGATGCGGTGTCATTATTGTCCATGTGCGCTCAGAGCTTTTGTGTAATATATGTTGCGGGTGCTTTTCTAACGATATCAAGTGTCCAACGTCTCCCTTGAAATAAACATATCCATGGACACAAATATTACTGCCCCACCCACCTTAGATTCAGCAACGTTCGCCTTACCATTCGTTGCGAGTACGAGGCACTTTGGGACACCCGAATGAGTGATGGACGGGCAGCCCACGGGCAAGGTCAACGGTTATGTGGGAATCGCGTCTGCTATACGATCCTTCCATCCGCCCAAACAGTAACTTACGTCCGTGGGAACGACAAGCCTTTGGCTCTCAAACACCATTATTGTCACATCGAAGGGGAGTACACTGTGAGTTAGATATTTACTCCGATCATTTCGACTCTGACTTGATGCACAGTGGGGAAGGGGTGGAGCACTCCTTTTTTTCATTCGTTTCATTCCTGATTGCAGATACTGGACTGGGTACTCACCACAGCCGGGAACAGATCTGCAAAGCCCATCCCTATCAATTACGGTGGCGTGCCACTGGCAGAACCCGACACACACCATGGTAGAGTCATTGCGCTCGACAACGATCATTACCATGTCCCTCGATCATAGTCCACGAAATGCGTGTTTGCGGGTTCCATCCATTCCGAGACATTGTGACGCCACCCATTCCTGACCAAGTCGTTCCGCAAGGCTGGACGTCAATGAGATTCTCGCGCTTTTATCCGTGACCCTCCTCCCACTAGACATACACATACTTGACAGCATCGCCCATAGTCTCAACGATGTTTGGAATGGGTAGCTCTCCCTCTGGCCCCCGTAGACGTACCCTGGCATCACCGACGAATGATCTCATCAGTGAAACCCGTGCAGCATCTCAAAAAGTGCAAAATTCATGGCCTAACAACAGCGGGCTACGGCTGAAGTGCATTATATTGCTGGTCGACCGTCCTCGGCCGCGGTATAACAATTACTTGTAGTACAACGTTGCACATATATGGCTCGTATCAAAGGGTGCCGTACCCTTCCTGTTGATAAATGTCGTTAGCCAGTATGAAAGGTAGGTGGATGTATCACGTGCGGTAGCGCGCGCCCGGGGCGTCACCATGCTTTGTATCAACCCATGGGCGTAAAATACTGGCCATGCGATACGTCTCACTAGGTTTCGTCCTCCTGGATGGAAGGAAGTGTGATCTTGCAAGGCGACAACGACCCACCCAGTGATCACCGTCAATATGATGCTGCTTTCGATATATGCGCCCAAAGTCTCATAGGTGTTGGGGTCGATCTCTGCGATGTTCATCCCAAACACGCCCTATCAATGTCACCATGAACCACCGACTGAGGTTAATATGACGCGTACTCACGGCAAGATAACCTGCAGGCAAGAATATAATAGTCAGGTATGCGATCTGGTAAGCATCAGTAAGCGTGACAAAGTAGAGAACCATCCTTCGCGTCTTGCTCACTTGTTTCATGGCGGCAGAGTCCCGCACAGTTGCCTCTGTCAGGGCCTAGTCATATCTTTAAGAAAGGCAAACGACTTGAGAGTGTCGCAACACGAACCAGTTGCATCGCATTCCTTAACTGGTCTGAGTGTATTTGCCTCTGCCCCTCCAACCGCTGAATTTCGGACAGTAGACTGTTTGTCTCCTGCTTCAGTAGTTGCTGGGAATGCTCTCGTCCATGCTCGAGTATCGACTCGTGGTTCATGGCTGGGTTTGGCGTATCTCGTACGAATTCGACCGTTTTCTCAAAGTCGCGGAGTTGTTGTTGGTAGTACGAGAGATTTGCCTGCAACTTTCGCAATTTCCGGGCGTACTTCAGGTATGTCGCGACGTCCACAGATTCCTGCAAGAATCATCTGATTACAGATAGCCACCCACGTGAAAATTGTCTCATAAGCTGCGAGGTCAGATGTGCGTGAAGAACCTCGAACGCCTCGTCCCAGGCATACAGGGGATACCAGAGGAGAGCAATGAATACGAACGTATCTTGCTCCAATATACGCTGTCGCCTGTCCTTTGCATGAGCGATGGGAAACGCATAGCCGTGGTCTGTTGAGATTTTGGATGGGGATGGTATGATATGATGATGTTCTCCGTCGTATTGCGGACCATGTGTATGGCGAGTAAATCTTGTATCAAGATCTTTCGGTCTGGGCGCTCACTAGTCAGTACACTGGAGCGTATTGCAGCTCTTGCCGATACCTGAGAGAACGAGAGGGACTTGTGTGTCGATGGTTGGGTTCGAGTCAAATCCAAGTTAGTCACTATCAATCTTGACATTGGATGCGACACGCCTGTAGTAGGTGCCAGCCTTTTCGTTGACGAGTACCCTGTCTCATTTAATGGTTGGCTCTCCGTTTGATTGTTGACTACGCGTACAAACGGAAGAACGATGGTGATATCTAGACAGCGTAAGCCAGACAGATGTGGTGTCAGCCAGATCATATACGATCTCCTCGCCCGTACAGTGGGTCCTCTTGATATCGCGATGGAATCCAGTTTACAGCGAGCCAAAGAAAGTGGGTTCAATGTCATACCTGCCACCGTGAGAATAAAACAAGCGTTCGTCATGGGTTACACACCTCGTGCCCAACATTTGCAAGACATTCAACGTAGTGTTTTCGACGAAAAGGGCTCGAAGGCGGATGCTTGAGCAGCTATCAGACAGTTCAAATTCCTGCCAGTAACATGGTATGAAATAAGGCACTCACTGGACTGCATAGCTCGTGCCAAAACCCTTGTGCCACAGCATATTCTGAGAGTACTTGACGAGTGCGCTCTTTCACGCCGAGTCTGTCGAATGTTCCATCTCGAATATGTCCACTCTGTAGATTTGACACGCATATTGATCCTGGCAGGTCGTCAACATTTGGCAACGATTCACTTGGTCTGGAGTCCAGTT
>JBBPKC010000151.1:0-46114 GCA_038089055.1 Tylopilus aff. balloui
CAATTTCATTAACCACCCTGAACTCATACATTCAGTTGCAATCTCACCGGGCGACCACTTTATTGCAATTGGGGGCGCAAACGGGAAAATCATCATCCATCGTCTCTCCCGCGCCATTGTGAGCACTGTCTCTATCAGAACAATGCTACGGTTGACACAATGTTAGCCACCCACTGGCAAACAGAGGCGAGATGCAGTCGAACTAAATGATGAAGATGGTGGAAACGATATCTTTGATGTATGCATTTGTCTCCCTTGCGAAGCGAGCTCTTATGATCACATAGGTCGAGTTGCCGTCAAACACGCCAGCTCCGTTATTTGACTATGAGGTCAGTTTTCACTGGGTTTTCTTGTTCCTGTACTGACACCACTGGAGGCTCCGTCCCTGGCAGGCTCCATCCATGCTCCCGAGACTGAAGCGCCCCCGCTTGGGCCCTCTCGTGATGTACCTCAGTCAGTGGATGTCCAGCCGGTGATCTTTTCTCCAGAAGCACCTCCGGAAGAACTCAGTACTGTCCAGTTGTCTCAACACTCGTCAATGCTTAAAAGGTGGTTACAGACGGGGAAGAAGAAGAGTGAGGACAATCACCGTTCCAGAAAATCAGATCACTCCGGCCCTGCTGATCCTCGCTCTCGTTCCTGGATACAGACAAGAGTGAACAAGGTACCTTCGAGGATAGCTTTTGGTCACCGTCAGCCAGTGAGTCCTCTTGATCGACGATCGAATGTTCCGAGTCTAACGTATCATCCCAGCGAACGGTCGCAAACCCCGATTATGTTGACCGACTCGTTGGCTATCTCTCGAGCTTTCTAATTGTGGCCGCTTATCAGGTGTTGCAGGTTGAATCGCACAACAAGCGTGTGGCCTCTACCATTCCAAACACGGGCGACCATACTCCGCATAGTGAACAAGGGAATGCAGTTTTGCCGGAAGCGGACATGGTATGTCTTTCTTTTGGGGTGGTCAACTATGTCGTGCTGGCTCATTTTTCTGTTTAGGCGCAGCAGGCAAACAACAGGTCCGAACGCTCGATAGGGTGCATACACAAAGTAGTGCGTGCTCAGCGTTTCGACTCATGTCGTTGCACAGTACACTCATGATTAGCAACGGGCAGGCGAAGCGAGAACCGGTGTTCTGCTCTGGCTGCCCGCATGGATGTCGTGCTTCAGATCAGGCACTGTCGAGGGATAGATTGATTCGGTGTATGCGTGCATTCAGGCTGATGATGCCGCTGCATGCTCGTCATATAGTTTACTGACTGCGTGTTTGATACACGTCTCTCAAGGACCCCATCCATAGGGCCGGTTACTTGTTCTGGTTCTGGGTTCATGTGGCACAAATGATCATTCGACAGGACCAGCTACAGCAAGTTTCCAATTCATCCCAACTTCAGACCCGCGTTTTGAATAATAGTGGCGAGCACATAAAAATTATGGATTCTCTGTATCCATGACTACTTTTAATTGTTCTCATCGTGGTCGGGAGTAAGTTACCCATCCATAGTTCTGTGCCCCTTCCTGGCTGGTTATGTATCGACGGCATGCCATCCACAAAGTGTCTAGCGCCTTGTGATGTACCCGGAGGGTTTGCAACTTCTCGTATTGTAGCGACAGATGCAAAACGCAGCTCCAAATTTCCTCGTAGGTCGTCGTCGCTGCCATAAGCAGCACCATTCTGCCGTGTGTCAACCCTGGAACCTAGACGTGCCACGAGTCATATCCTCGCAGCAGATTATGGGATTGAAACCAGTCATATCGTGATACTGCCTTTGAACTTGTCTGCTGGTTCTTTCGAGGTGCGACTGATGGGAGTGGTGGACGTCAATAGACTTTCCCAGAATATACTCACCCAACGGGTGTCGAGGTGGACGATGCCATGCAGGTCCTATAAAGTTACGTGGTTGTGCATTACAAGGGTATACCGCAACTCAGACGAGTCGACCACAATGCATCGGAGAGGCGGTGCCTCGCTCACCAGTATAATACACTAATGAAAGTGTTGGGATTGCGGAAGCACACAACCATGTTCTGAGTCGTGAAGCGGAGAGGAAGAGGAGTTGCAAGGTTCGGGGGGGGGGGAACCGGTACTTGATGCACGAAAATGGTTGTAACGCTTCGGTTGAGCCGTGAAGAATTTCATGAGCAAGATACCGGGGAGAAGACTATCACGATAGGCCTTTGCGCCAGACAGAGCATGTTGAAACAGCTTAGAGCGGACCAGCCGATGCTCGAACCAGTTGTCGGGTGGAGTGCCCTGAGGACTGATGGGCGATGAGAGAAAGAGATCGGGTGAGGGTGTCCTCGTCGAGCCTCAAAGCGAGCACAAATGCACCAACCGGACCTGTCAACAAACAACAACGGCTGTACACACAAGGTATACCATGAGACTCGAGCACAATGGTGATGAAATGAGCTGCCGTGAGGAGTGAGCCAGGGTGGTCCATGAGGAAGAGTGAACCGCTTCAGCTGCGCTACTGTCCTGTGCATATCCACCTGGCCCACGGCTCCTCCATAGTCGTTCTAGATCATGACCAACATACTTGTCTTCGGTCTGGTCCCGGTTGCAGTGCACGGCAGACCTTCACCAGTCCGTTCTCCCGCTCAGTGGGTTCTTCACAGGCCACAGACGGCAATCCAGGGATGGTCTGTGAGCGCGGGCAGCCTTAGGACGAATCTTTTAAAAACACAGCATGAGCGCAGAGAATTGCAAGGTAACGAAGCATGGGCTCTGACCTGATGGGAGAAAAAGGCTGTTCGCTGACTCTTGCCATTCCGCTGTTGGGTTGTGCCACTAGCCATGACGTCGACCATGACAGGTACATATTGAACGGATGTGGTGCGCGGCGACGCTGATTATTAGACAAGAACGTGATAACCTGTTCGAAATCGACGTCAGAGACTGGACAAGCGCAGTGACATTCTTGACGGATAGCAAGTATCTCTTGTTCGGTGTTCAACCCTCAGTCGAAGTGTGGCGAGTGGAAGATGGAAAAAAAATGGCAGAGTTGAGTAACCCAACCAGGGGTCTGATGGATTTCTCCACTCTCGCTTTGTCCAAGGATGGCAAGTGGATAGTGGCAGGGATACATCAGGGCCTACTGATGGCCTGGGACGCGGAGACGCATGAACTAGTGTCTGAGCATGAGCAGACGGTTGTTTCCAGCGTGGATTTCTCACCCAACTAGTATCTGCATTAGGATATCGCACGGCCGTCATCTATGACGTTATTGGAATGGACAGCGAAGGCTAGGGAGGTGTAGTGACGTTCTCGACGATGCGACACTCGCAACAGTAGAAGAGGAAAAGTAAACGGTAACGATGATTCAGCACTGTCAGGCCCCGGGCCTCCGGGGTCAACCTTGTCACCAGGAACACCCCTGGTGATCGCCCTTGCCTTGCGGTGGATGTGTTCGGTTCCAGTGACACTTTTGGTATGGACAGGTCTGCCAAACCTGCAGCGAAATGCATCCTCAAATAGGACTCTCCGTTGTTTGTCTGCTTCCAAGACGTCAGCAAATAGGTGTCAAAGCGCAAAAATATCCTCTATTTGCACACGTCTGTCACATATAACCGCCAGCGCGTTCGAGAGCCATCCCTTCGACATGGCACTCGATCGATGACCTTACTTTACGTGTGCAGAGTCCTTCTTACCCGCCCGTATGTTCACTGTCGATTATCTGGTGTGTTTTCAGCTGGTCCACGGCTTCTCCCTGGTCGTTTTAGATTATGACCAACATACCTAATCCCAGTTGCGGTGCATGGGAGAGATTCGCTGGTCCGTTCTCGGCATCAATAAGTTTTTCATAGGCTGCACATAGCATTTCCGGAAACTTTGATGGGGTGTGAGTAGCGTTAGGACGTTTTTTTTTTGGAAACACAGCATGAGCACAGAAAACACAAGACGATGAGGCACGGACTCTGGCATAATTAGGTCACCAATGTATGTATAGTGCAGGAGAAACTACAGGTTGTTCTCTGACCCACTGGATTGTACCGCTAGCCATGTCGTCGACCATGACGGGTACGTACTGAATGGATGTGGTGCACGGTGATGCTGATCATTGGACAAGAACGCCATGACCTGATCGAGATCAATGTCGGAAGCTCGACAGATGCTGTGACATTCTCAGCGAATGGCAAGTATCTCTTGAGCGGTAGTGACGACGCAGTCGAAGTGTGGCGAGTGGAAGATGGAAAACAAACAGCAACGTTAGTGATGAAGACGAGAGGCCATGTCTACTGTCTCTCTGTGTCCAAGAGTGGCAAGTGGATAGCAGCAGGCACGGAGTGGGGCCAATTGTATATCTGGGATGCAGAGACACTCGAACTAGTATTCGAGCAAAAGCAGGATGACAGGACTGTCTTTGGCGTTGATTTCTCTCCCGTCTCGACCCGACTCGTCTCCGCATCGATTAACCGCACGGCCACAGTCTGGGATTTCAGAACCAGAGGACGCGTATTGACACTCGGCCACGAGGACCGAGTCTGGGCAGCGAAATACTCATCACAGGGCGATCGCATTGCAACGGCTACCCCAAAATCTGTGCGGGTATATGACAGTGACAATGGGCAGCTGCTGGTGGACGTCGGTGAATTCAGCGTCACCGCATGCTACAACAACGGCCTTCTCTGGTTCCACAGCAATCTTCTAGTCGTCTCTGACAAGAAAATCGCAGAAATTGATGCATCCACAGGATCACAAGTCTCAGAATGGCTGGTTCCCAGTACTGGGATATTTTCGTGCATCGCCCTTCCAAAACACCAAGAATTCGTCGCCTACTCGATAAACCACACTGCATCGTTCTGGGATGCAACAACGCACGCACAACTCGATCTCATTGGCCATCCCGAAGACGTATTTTCCATCGCAATCTCACCAGACGACCGCTTTATCGCAGTTAATGGCAAGGATGGGAAAATCATCATCCACAGTCTCTCCCGCGTCGTCATGAGTGCCATATCTGTCGGAATAATTCTACTGTTGACACATTATTAGGCATCCATTGGAAAACAGGGGCGAGATGTAGTTGAACCAAATAAAGAGGATAGCCGGAATGATATCTTCGACGTATGCGTTTGTCCCATTTGCGAAGCAAGTTCTTATGATCATATAGGTTGAGCTGCTGTCGAACACGCCAACTCCGCTATTCGACTATGACGAAGTCAGTTGTCGCTTCACTCTTTTCTTATTCCTATATTGACACCGCTGGAGGCTCCATCCCCAGCGGGTTCTGTCTACGTTCCCAAGGCTGAGGTGCCCCCGCCTGGACCTTCTCATGACGTACCACAGTCAATGGATGTCCGGCCTGGGACTTTATCTCCAAAGGCACGCCCAGAAGAGCCTAGTAATCCCGAGTCATTTCGACGCCCATCGATGCTTAAAAGATGGTTACAGACGTGGAAGAGGAAGAGCGAGGACAAGCCCCATTCACGTCCTGGAAAATTAGATCACTCACGTCCTGCTGACCCTCCCTCTGGTCCCTGGTCGCGAACAAGGGACCGTCAAGGATCGCTTTCCATTCGCATGTGCGTGCTCTTGATAGACAGGAATAGGCCAGGTCCAACATATCATCCCAGCGAACGGTCGCGGACATCTATTATCACGAGCGACATGTTAGCCTTTTACTCGCTGCCACTTATCAGACGTTGTGATGAAATCCCAGAACAGGCGTGTGGCTCCCGTCTCTCCAAATGCTGGCACTTCTAGGGATGCTCCCCACAGTGGACAAGGAAATGCAAACCCACTGGGGGCAAGTGCTGTGTGTCTTTTTCTCGGAGTGGCACACCTTGTCACGAGAACTCACTTCCCTGTTCAGGCACACCACGTAAACAAGGGATCTGAACCTACGCTCGGGAGCATCCGTATAGTGGTTCGCGCTCCTTGTTCCGACTCATTCTGTTGCTAGTACACTCACAGTCGATCAGCATCGGCCAGATGAAACAAAAATCGTTGTTGCGTGCGGGTTGCCCGACTGGATGTGTTGCTTCCGAAGAGTCGCTATCGGAGGGATAGATTAATTGGGGGTCTGTGCATCCAGGCAGACGACGCTGCATATCTATGAACCGTCTCGTACATAGGGCTTATCTGTTTTCCTTCTACCGGACCCGTACGACGTAAATGGTCATTCGACGGTCAGATTTCTGACCTGACACAACTGCAGACTCAGGCAGACTTTGCCCGGGACTTCAGGAGATTTCTGCATATGAGTGGCATGTTCAATATCGATCATGTTTACGAAGGAAAACATGGTGTTTATCGTGCAAACGAACAAGACAGTGTTTGCGTGGAAAAGACCGATCTGAACGATCTTGACTGCCCTTTTGTTCCGTGAACTCTTGCCAAGGTGGAGAGTCAGCAAGCACCCGAGCCACAGGTAGCGTCAGCTCTCGAAAGCCGCTTCGAGAAGAGAGCAAAGCTAACCAATCAGTGGACGCTCGCCAAGTTATACTATTGTGTCCACCAGCGTCCGTCAGCTGCTGTGAACCGTGGATGAGCGATCGCATGCCAGGGACAATGTGAACAATGTGATTGTACCCGACCACGAAGTCTAGTTCGTCGCTGCGGTTTTCAACATTTCGCCGAATGACCGCGCTGACCATCACTTGATAGCTGTAGACGGATGCTGCAGAGCATCCTTGGTGAACACGTGGCTCGCATTGAGGGGGACAATAGGTGCATTAGGATAAACGTCCACGATGGGTTGCATGTATGCGGGTGAGCACCTGGGCAATCAGATATTGCTGTTCCCGAGGCCTGATTAATTGGTGAGTATATTGTTGTCTCTGACAGATGCAGTCTCACCTGTGTGGAACTTTACTTTTCGTTTGGTTTGCGGTAATTAGTTGCAGGATGACAGGGGTGACATTTCAAGAAGCTCACCTGACTTATGATATTGTCCCACAATTTGCAGTACAAGGCGAACGAGGGCATCGTTTAGTGCCTTTTGGTGGAACCGGAGGGTTCCCGATGTCTCGTTTTGTAGCAACAGATAGTGTTTGGTTCTCAGCTTCCTCATAGGCCATCGTCGCCACCATATTTGATGCCGGTCTGTCATGCATCAAACCTAGTACTTAAATGTGCCATGAGTGGTATACCTGTGGCGGATTACGGAGCTGGAACTGGTCATATTGTCGTCCTAAGCATGAGCGAGGATATTGGCTTTGAATTCGTCTGCTAGTTCGAGATCCTGCCGATGGAAGCAATGGACGCCAGTAGACTGATGGGGCCGCTGTTCAACATTGTTTGAAGGATGTCCTTTGGGGAATATTCCCATGGACGGCAACATTACCTCTGCCCGCCTCGATCCTCAGTATACCCTTGGAAGGACGGATCGTAAATTGATCGTACCGCTAGTTCAACTCTGCAAGACTAGCGACGTCCCCTAAGCCACCGTCGAGCGGAATGGACTAAATGTCGGTGAGTTTGAAACATATGCTAGGGGTTTGCATCGTCCAGTTTCTTCTGGGGCGTCCCGGGTGGGTTCGGCACCCTTCAACCAAAGAGCTTGGCTAGTGGCCAGCAGCCCGACTAGTAACTTCCCAGGGGGTATCGACCGACGTAGATGAGACGATCGCCGCTGGACTCGGAGGCGATGCCTTCGAATGGAAGCGTATCATGATACGTAGCGATATAATCGGTGTTTTTTCACTGACCTCTATGCAACGGCTTTTGGAGTCGACGGTAGGTCCTGTATGAGCCATGAACACACTCCAGTCGCGGGCACAAGATCATTCCCCGGGAAACCCGAAAACGTATTCGTACTGCGGCTGTCAAGGTGGACAGTGCCATGCCAGTCCTACGTGGTCGGATGGTCCCACATTACGAGGATATATCACGAATTAGACGAATCGATTACAACACGTCGGAGGAGGCCGCGCTACACTGTCCACAATGTAATACACCGCTGAAAGATTGAGATTGGGGCTAGCAACTGCAATCGCGTTCCGGGTGACGAGTAGTGGGAGATTGTAGACGTTGGACCCACAGGAAATGTCGCAACGCTTCGGCTGAGCTGTGTGGGAGATCACAAATGGGACACGGGGGAGAGGGCGACCACGATAGCTTGCGCCGGACAGAGCTTTCCGAAACAGATAAGAGCAGAGCGCCACGAGGATCGATGAGAGAAAGAGGTCAAGTAACAAGGTGGTGGTCCTCGTCGAGCCTCAGAGCGAGCACGAATGCGCCAAACGGACCTGCCAACAAACGTCAAAGGCTGCAGACATTATAAGACAAGGAATACCAGGAGACCCGAGCACAACGGCGATGAAATGAGCCGCCATGAGCGGTGAGCCATGGGGAGGAACGAACCACAACTTGAACGTCCACCAAATGGTCCTTTCACGCCATCTCAATTTCAGTATCGGGCTTGTTGCCGACGACCCAGCTAGCCCAAACGAGCCAAACGTGCTCTTACAATGCCATCCCAAGCAGATACATCTTACTCCGGTCAGCAAGTGTCCTGACGAAGGAGGTAGGATCGCATTGTCGTGACGGAAGAGGTACGTCCGCCCATGTCTCAAACATGCTTCATCTTATGCATTTTGATGAATATATGATGTCATATTACTGGATATGGTAAACTGGGACACCAGGTTTCCTTCTGAGGAAAACTCCAAATGGAGTTAAACAACAATAGTCATACATTAGCCTAATAGGGTAATGACCATTAGGAATCTTTCCTAATGAGAAATAAATCACCCAAGGGAAATTGAACCCCAGACTTTGTTCAACTCTAGAACAAGTCACATGATTTAGACTTTGGCTTTGATTACACAACAAAGCCAAATGACATCATATAGAAGCTCATGAAATACCCTAGAATATGGCATCATGATTGATAATTATGGTATGCTCTGCATTATTCTTAAACAATCTTTCATGTTCCATATGACATCATTGCTACTATTAATATCTTATCTGAGATTAGATTAGATTCAATCTCCTATTAGATATTACATTATAAAGCCCCTAGCCAATGGGAGGCTGTAGTGATAACAGAGATAACAACCTGTGATATTGCATCTCACCAATCACAAAGCTTTCACTCATCATTAAGCAATAAGGTTACATTTATTGCTACACTCAATCTACATGAGAGACCTAAGGACTAGCTAAAGCTATCCTACCTCATGTATTGCTTTACCAAGCTACTGCAACAAGTCCTGAGTGAGTCTCCACTCAGGTTCCCTGTGTTGTTGCCCTGTGCACAAGAGAAAGAGATATAGAAGTTGCATTCTATATAGCCCATCACCTTTTTCTCAGGTTATGAGCCCTGCATTATGTAACTGAGGCATGCTTACTGTCATATCTGATATTTGCGATATGTCCAGTTATGATAATGTGCTTGCAGAGCTTGAGGCTCTAATGGAAGCCTACCTAGATAGGTTTGGCAGATAACCCATGCTACACTCATTGCTGATCGCTGCAGCCTTGACATCGTTAAATCATATCAGAGCCCTAGATGGGTGGCCAGCACAGCATATGAGTCAGATGCTGGAAAATGGGGATAGACTCCTATCTATTCGCCTACACTTCCATATGAGTGCTGATCCATAATGCATGTTCCAAATTAGGCTATAAGATCCCAATCTTGACCACATCGACGCATACACATACCAGTTAGGTGATTATTGGTCTTCCCATTCTTCTTCCACAGATTCTTCCTTTTCGAACAATCCATTTCCCCCATATCAACAAGAAATCCCTTCCAGACCTCCCGGACTACAGGTGGAATTAATGCAGCACACTTCTTTGGAATCAATAAGGTCTCAACCAGAGCTTCTAAACTCTGGACTGGAATCTCCTAGAATGCCATCTAGGGGTCCTTCCGAGATAAGAGTTATTATGGATACCCCATTTCTAACTAACAGACCTGATTCCCCTGAATACCTGACATCCACTGTGTCAGAGCATATACTTGTCGCTTGAACACATGAGCCACAACAGTGGGCAATAAACAGCCCACCAATACAAGAAGAGAGCCAATCGTGTTCCTATCTGCCATTCCTCATATATCCTAGTGCCATCTGTCCTCTTTGGCACTATGAATGCCTTCACTCTCGTACTGATCGCCCTTATCATCATTATGATGCTTGGTGACAGCTTTCTTGTGCCGGCAATCATCCTTCTCATGATGATTCCCACCAATCCGCTTATTCTTCGAGTCTGGACCACTCTGGCCCAGATACTTCTTCTTGCCCTCATGTCTCTTTTGCTTGGTCCTACTGTCCTAGCTATCTGCTGGACACCCGCTGGACTTCACTTAAATTAGATGGAGCTCGCTTCGCTCACCAGCTCATCCAGTCTCTTCGCCCTCCAACTGCCCAGTCTTAGTTTAATAACATACCAACGTGCTTGGGCATTCCTTCTGACCAAAGATATCGACCATTCCCTGACTTCAGACACCTTCACTTTGGAAGCTCTATAGGAAGACGGCCACGTCCTAATCCTGGTGACACAAGTAGTCATCGAGGAGTTCGAAGGAACTCTGGTATCTCAAGAAGTTGATCCAGTACCAGAAGCAATGGAGGTCGATGATCAAGTGGAGTCCATACTCCAAGGAACAACCAACGCCGTCTACAGCAGTTCTCTTCTATCACTGGCTCCAGTAATCCCTGTATCAGGATTCCTACTCCCTACTAACCTAGCCAACGACGACATCATGACCATGTATGGCATGGAACCCAGCACCAAAGTCCTGGCCTATCACAGCCTGGACCTAGCGCACGAACTAAACCAGTGCCTTCAGCAGGTTCTAGACCATCCAGAAGAGGATCTACCCGATCTTCTCTATCTGGATGAGGAAATGCCCAAGACACCTTGAGCTCATCCATACCCCAGATCAGTTGAGCAAGTTGTCAATCACTATGATGCTGCAGTAACACTTGGGGAGAAGGAACCAGGTATTTTTGTTGCATTTGTGCTGAAGCACACTCGCATAACCTTTATCCCAATAGATGCAACTGTGGAGGGTACCACCTTTCAATTTGGTGCCCAAATGCTTCTACTGGAACAAGCGCCAGCCACGGAAGACGTAACCCTCATGTCTGCCATCGAGTTATTCTAACCCTTCCAACTACCCATCCCGAGCCTGGTCTTTCTACTAGACCTGCTCAGTGAGATGCACCCCATGTTCTTCAATGGTCAATTAATCAACCCATCGCTACTCCAAGACTTCTTGGATCCAAAGCCCCTATACTTTGACTGGATCCTGATGGAGATCGAGGGACAATATCAGGTAATACCATTCCTGAACATAGAGTGCAGACCATGCAACCGAGTCCAGAGCTATGGGATGGTGATCAACCTCATACCAGAAAACGAAGTCGAAGGTCAACAAGTGGATCTGGCAACAGAACTCATGGTATCACAGGTGATATCTCAAGTCCTGCAGTTCCTATACCACCCTGAGATCCTGCTCGTATGGAGTCAACTCCAAGAGCTTCGGGAGGGAACTCCAGACATCAACCTGGAGATGGGTCTAATCAACATGCACCAGCATGTGACAATCATGGAGCTCAACCTCCATTATGCTGGGCTAATGACCCTACCTGATGTGTTACCAATCATATCAGATATATGGTACTACAGCGAGTCTATCGGATTCTTCTTGGAATGGGAAAAATACCCGTAACCGGTACAGGCATACTACCAAACTCCATATTCACTCTCTACCGCAGGTTATCTAATCCTCAACCAGCAGCAAAGATCATTTGCCAAGATTCATGAGGCTCACCAATACTCCACTCCCAACATATTCAATGCCAACAACCCATTCCTAGTCCTGCAAGTCAAATACCCCCTATTCAACTTGACTCCCAAGGTCTATGCCCTTGAACCGGTAGATCTCAACTACCAAGATTGGGTTTGGGTATATGTGCTCCCTAACGTGGAACAAGGCATTCAGGGGAGATGGATTCAAACAACCACAACCTGAAGAGAGTATCAAAACCCTGGAGTTAGGTTTTCACAAAGGGATTGACATGTGGACATACCAACATCTGCCTCGGTATATCAGGCGTTGGAGATGATTTGGCAGAAAGACTTTAAAGCAGGGAATCCATGGTTTGAACAGTACGCTAATGCTGTTCGCAGATTACAGGACGATCATGAGCTCACAAGAGAGTGCCTCAATATATTGGAGCATGCCTATGACAACTCCTTAAGGCGCTTTCAAGGACTAACAGAGAACAGGAACTAGTATCGAGAAGCATATGGGTACTACCACAAACATTGGCACCATGTGCAAAGAGAGATTGAACGACTCTGAGCCACTTTGGCTTGAGTACTAGAGCCCATACGCCAAGAAGCAATGGACAGAGTACCTCAACTCCAACAATCTCCTGGTGGAAGCAGTTCAGCCATGCCTCGAGATACTACTTCAACTTCTGGCAACCATATGGCCACTCCCATTGTACTTCAGCACTCAATATGTCTCCAATCTTGCATGCCCATTTGGGTAGCATTACTCCCATCTCAGTCCGACTCCCCTCTGAAGAAAAGAGCACATCGTTGCTGACCACATGGATCTCTTTTTATACAAGTACAATCTCATTCCATTTCTATCTTGTAACATAGAGACTTTCATAGAAGGAGAGTACATTTATGAGAACTACCATTACTTGCCCAAACAAGTATGGACCGTAATTGAAAACTCATACCTCATTGCGAGGACTTCTGGTTTTATCAATGAAGAGCTAGTGGATTAACCGGATTTAATATCTGAGATAATATCTGAAGCAGATTATTCCATCGGAGATGAAGAGGGACAGGATGAAACCCTGCAACAGTGTGGAAATGAAAACTCCCATGAAGAAGCAGAAGTTTCGGCACTACTAGGACACCCCAGGGGAGGTAATGTGTTACGCGCGAGGTTGACTAGTGAGGACTTCTATCAGCGTGGGGCACTCACGAAGAGATGCCGTCTTAGTTACGCTGAAGTGGGACTTTGACTTATGAGTCGGTCGAGGCGAACGGCCTTTGACGGAGGGAGACGTTGACTGGGAGAACCAAACACTACATGTATTTGCATAGACGAAAGGTAAAGTTACATGGTGTTCAAGGCAGTTTAAATAGTGACGGCCAATTCGGATGACGAATCCAAGAGAACGTTGGAGAACAAGAAAGAACAAAAGATGAGGTAAGGTCCAATGTATCGGGTATCTCTTAGTCAGAGAAGCTGACTATACTATCATGATACGTAGATGAAAGACAAGAGAAGCGGCAGCAAGACACACCATGGAACTGAAGAGAGGGAGGACAATCAAACAATCGAGGTAGCTAGCCAGGATAAAGAAAGGGCTTGCTCCTGTAGGATGAGCAACCAGGGCTCGGGTAGAAGATTAGATGGTTGAGGCACGAGAAGAAGAAAAACGTCCAGGTGGAGTACAAAAACTGTAACATTACCCCTTTCATATACTTGAGGCCCAGCCTTGAAATCCCTACACGGCTTCTCCCTCCAGTTGCACTTGAGCTTCCAACAAGATCGCTGTCCGCAGTGGACGAGGGCAATCATCGGTGAGGTGGCCGAAGGTGTCGCAGATAGTGCAGCGTCGGCAGTGACAGAATTGTTCCGAGTGTCCCTATAGGTTACAAAAGACACATTGAATCGACAGACATTGGGTGCAGTAATGTCCGGGGATGTAGTCATGACATCCCGCGCACCTATATTGAGGGCAGTTGATGCGGAGATGCCCATGAGCTCAATACTGATAACAGACTGTGTTGGAGGTGGCGGTTGGGTATGTCTGGGATAGAGCCAAAGGGAGGACTCTAGTGGGGGACGCGAGAATGAGGGGTTGTCCCCCGGGGCCTTCATAGGGAGCGTTAGAGGAGTAGATGTATCAGGGATTTCCTGGGTCTTGAACGTCAATGGTAGATAGGATATTTGCCCTTGGGGGAGGAATAGGAAGCAGAGAACTGGGATGGTTGTGTGGGGAAGCCGGTTGAGTTCGTTCAAGGTATTCCAGTTGCTGCAACTTGTGGAGAGTGCAGAATAAGGGCCTGAAGTAGGAGAGAAGGAGGTTTAGTTCGAGGTTACGAATGTAATGATCAAATCCTTGGTTGTGAAGGATATCAAGTAAAGCGGACATGGTAGCGTGAAGTGGGGTCAAGATGATAGTGTAATCAATGGGTTGGTCTCCAGGGCATGCAGCCGTTAGTGCGACGGCTGCTATCCGGGTTCATAAGTAACAAGAAATTAAATTGGGACACAAAGTGTCCCCTTCAAATTCCATGGCATGCTCTATACGGTGAAGTAGGTCGGGAGATAGAATGATGTAGCTAAGTAGAAGGCATCGATGTTCAATAGGTAAAGTGGTGGGGTCAACAGGGCGAGAGGTGGCATGAAACATACGCGAAGTGGGGGAATAGTCCGTCCTGGCGAAGGTGGGGGACGAGGGTTGAGTTGATGGGTTGGAGGGCGGTTGGGATATATTCTTCAAGGCAGATGGCGGATTGACAGCGGAAAGAAATGGGGAATGGGGGTGGGTCTGGGGCTTGTTGGCGACTTTTGAGTCATAAAAATAAATACAGGAGGGAAGCGATGATTGAGATGGTAACAGCATAGGAGAGGGCGGCGATGAGGAAAGGCAGCATGGTTACCGGCAGATCTAGAGGTGGCAGGCATTTTTATATGCAGTTAAGATTTGCTTGGCATGTCTAAGATTAGTTTCGGGTTCCCATGTATTTTCGGAAGATGGATACCCTTTCCACGTGGTCAAGTATTGCCATTGTGTGGATGTACCTCTGTGTGCGATGATTCTTTCTACTTCATACTCTTCATCATTCTTGATTAGGTCTGGGGGTGGTCTAGAATGGTTAGGACCGTGAATGGTAGTTTCTCAGAAAGAGGAGAGTAGGGATGCGTGAAATACATCATGGATCTTCCAGGTGGGAGGTAGACGGAGTTTGTATACTATGGGGCTAAGAACGGCCATGATGAGGAACGATCCATATCTTTTGGGGGATAATTTGGGCGAGGGGGTTTTAAGATGGAGATGTTTGGTGTCGAGCCATACCCGATCTCCAATGGTCCAGGGTTTGAAGTGCGATGTGATTCGTTGTTTCATGATTAGCTGGGCCGATTGATGAGCTGCTAAGGCCTCCTTGCATGCTTCTTCTAGGTGGGATAGCCATTGGTTAAGGGCTGGTAGGAAGGTGTTGGGGTGCAGAGGAGGGTATACTCTAGGTTCGTAGCCAAGGATTAGTGAGTAAGGAGATACGTGCATAGAGGAATAAATGGCCGTGTTGTGGTGGAACTCTGCTAGGGGGAGTAGTCTTAGCCATTCCCTAGGGTTGTCAGTGCAGAAAATGTGTAAATAGACTTTGAGTTCCTGGTTTACCCTTTCTGTCTCTCCATCCATCTGTGGGTGATAGGCAGAGGATAGGTGGAGGTCATATTGGAGGAGGTGGGCTAGTTCTCTGGCAAAGGTGGATGCGAATTGAGGTCCTTGATCAGAGATGCAGAAGTCGTGTAGTCCATAGTGAGGGAATACATGTTGAAGAAAAAGTTCGGCCGTTTCGGCTGTGGAGATGGATTTAGAACAAGGAATGAAAATTACCCCCTTTGTTAGACCATGGTCTACCACGACCAAAACTGAGTCAAAACCGGAGACTTTGGGGAGGCCGGAGATGATGTCAATAGAGAGTTGTTGAAAGGGGTGAGTGGCGGAAGATGAGAGTGGGGAGAGGGGGGGTATGGTAGGATGGGTATTGGGTTTACATTGTTGACAGATAGCGCAACCTAGAATGAATTTACGTACAAAGGTGGATAGGCCTGGCCACCAGTAATCCTTTTTGAGTGAGGCTTTGGTGCGGAAGTAGCCCATGTGGCCTTCTGCAAGGGAAGAGTGGAGGGAGGAGACAAGGTCGTGGTGGGCATCGGGAGGTATATAGAGGCGGTGTTTATAAAATAGTCAGCCTTCGTCGAAGTGCCAGTCAGAGAGTGAGGACCTAGGAAAAAGGGGAGTTTGGTCTTGTAGGTTTGCAATGGCTTTAAGAATGAGTGGGTCGGAGGAGGAAGAGGTTTGGATTTTGTCGGCAAGGGCTAGGTCTAGAGCATTGATGATCTGGGAATCAGGGAGAATGGCAGAATCAAGGTTGTTGCCCAATGTGTCGATCTCGGGATAGCATGACAGGGCATCTGCGGGGGCCATCCGGGTGCCTGGGGTTACCTTCCATAGGATATCGAAGTCAAGGAGGAAAAGACTCCAACGTGCTTGACGTCGGGATAGTTTGCGAGGATCTTTGAGGAAGGAGAGATTTTTGTGGTCGGTCATAATGGTGATGGGGTGGGGGATGCCCTGCAAGAGGTGTTTCCATTCTTCGAGGGCAAGGATTACTGTGAGGAGTTCGCAGTCATAGATGTCATAATTTTATTGGGCAGGAAGGAAGGTCTTGGAGAAATAAGCGCATGGGTGAAGGTCGCCGTTGTCATCTGCTTGTTGAAGGACTGCGCTGGCTGCAACAAGGGTGGCGTCTGTCATGAGAACAAAGGGTTTGGTGGGGTCGGGTAACAGGAGTACTGGGGAAGTAACAAATTGCATTTTCAAGATGTCGAATGCGTGTTGATGGCGAGGGAGCCATTGCCAGGTGACGTTCTTCCCTGTCAACACGGTAAGTGGAGCGACGATGTTTGAAAAGTTAGGAATGAATTTGCGATAGAAATTACAAAATCCGATGAAGGATCTTACTCCCTTTACTGTGTGTGGGGGGGACCAGTTGTGAATGGCGGTCAGTTTGGTGGGGTCCATTCTCACCTTCCCTTGACCAATGATGAGGCCAAGGAAATCGATCTGGGGGGTGTCAAAGGAGCATTTGGCGAGTTTGAGGGATAGTCCGAGTTCTCTGAATTGTTGTAGGACTTGTAGGGTGCACTGGTGATGGGTATCCAAGTTGGAGGAGTGGATGCCGAAGTCATCCATGTAGATCTCTAACCATCCCTCTGCAAGCATATTGGCAAATGAATAGTTCATGAAGGCCTGGAAGGTGGATGGAGCATTACAGAAACCAAAGAACATTACTGTGGGTTCATAGAGTCCAAGTGGGGTGATGAATGCAGCTTTCCATTGGTCCTCTGGGCGGATTCGGACGTTGTTGTACCCCCATCTGACATCGAACTTGGTGAAGATGGTTGATTTTTGCATGTGGTCGACTAGCGTGTTGACAAGAGGAAGTGAGTATGCGTTACGAATGGTGAAGGAGTTGAGATAACGATAGTCTTGACAAGGTCGTAGGGTGCCGTCTTTCTTGGGTATGAAGAAGAAGGGCGATGCTTGTGGGAAGGTTGAGGGTACGATTCGTCTGATCTTAAGGTGTTCAGAAATAAACTCCTGGAGAGCAAGCTGTTCCTTGGGATTCAAGGGGTATACCTTGGCAATCTTCGGGGTGAAGTCCTCTCAAAGTTGAATGGCATGGTCGAAGGGTTGGTGTGGGGGTAGTTGATTATGGGTCTTTTCTTTGAATATGTCTGCGAACTTTCAGCACCAGTCGGGTATCAGAGTTTCCTGTCTTTGCTCCTTCTGTGCTAGTTCCATGGAGATCGTGAGCTTGTTTAGTTCCTCCAGTGGGTATTCTGGGTCGGTTGTTAGGGAGTTTAGTGAAAGCCATTCCGTCAGGTGTTGAGAGAAGGTCGTGATGTCTTCGAGGGAAACGTGCGGGAGTAGGGTGAGGGTGCCATGCATCCAGTCAATGCGGGGGTTGTGTCTAGCGAGCCAGGGGATTCCAAGAATGACTTGAGGGCATCCTAGGTTTGCGACATATAATTTTTCAGTCAGGTTTAGATCTTGAATCTCAAGATCTAACTTGGTCTGCCATCGAATGGTTTCTTTGCAGTTTGAGGACCCGTCTGCATTGATAGCTGTGATTGGTCAGGGGAGTTGGTGTAGGGGAGGGCGAAAATGGTGCATCAGAGATTGGTCGATGAAATTTCCAGTGGCTCCACTGTCAATGAGGACTAGGGTTTCGACGCTTTGAGTACTGTTCTTAATCTTGACTGGGAATTGGAGGGTTCTCTTGTTGGGCAAGCCTAGTAATATGGTATTTACATAAAGAGACGATGTCGGGCAGTCTCTTCCTTTCAAAAATCCTGGGTCATAACCTTGTCGTCCTTTCCTTCCACTTGTCCTTCGAACCCTTCAAAACAAGTCTTGAGGACATCTAGGATTGCAGTCTGGGAGTTTCCCTTGGTTTCGAGTTGGGTTACATAGCGCTGTAGCTTCATAGTGGAAGCTCTGGGGAGGGTGGGTTTGGGGGAAAAGGTGGAAATGGCTTGGATCTTGGTCTGGGGACGCGACGAGGACCCCTTACATTCTCTGGTGCTGTGCCCGGGACGACGACATCAAAAGCAGAGTCCCTTGGTGAGGCATTCTGCGTGTTCCCTCGGGGAGAGTTTTTTCAATGAGATGGAGTTGACTTCCATGGCATTAGGGTCTTTGGTTACGAAGGAAGGTCGATATCGGGCTATGGTGGTTTGGGCTACGTAGGGGGTCTCTTGGTCTTTGATTCCCAATGCGTGAAGTTTATGGGTGTGGAATGTCTTGGCTCGTTTGATCATTTCTGCTATGGTGGTGGGGATGATGGGCATGGAGAGTAGGTTGGTAACCAAGTGGTCATCTAATCCCCTGAAGAATTTGTCAATAAGTACCTTTTCGTCGGTTACATGGGCAATGGCCATTAGGTTCTTGAACTCGGTGATGAAGGGTTGGAAGCCATCGGGTTTCTTTAGGTCCTTGTGAATTTTGATGGCTTGACGGAGGCGTCCAAGCTTAGCATAGGTGTTGGCTTGTTGGTCGAAGGGATAGAAGGTTTTGGAAAAGTCATCCATAACCTTGGTGATGGTCCGGTCTGCAGGGGCGCACTGGGGGTCTAGTACCTTTCGGTACCAGGTTTTCGTGAAGGCTCCAGGTTGGAGACCTTCCATCCGGCCTAGGAAGGTGGCGACCTTCTTGTCATCGGTGTCGTAAATTTCTGGGTTTACCTTGAAATGTATTTCCATTGCAAGGCGCCATTGGTTGGCAAATTCTACGCTGCCCTTGAAGGGGGGGGGTAGCGTTGCCCTTAGCTCAGTGGGTTTGGCTGGGGTAGTCATGGGGACCTGTGGGGGCTGTGGGGTAATGGGTATGATGGTTCCTGCAGGAGTAATCACAGTTCGAGGTCGAATGGGTATGGGAGATCTTAGTGTGTAGGGGTTAGTCCACAGGCTTGCTGTCTGGGGGTTTACTGATGATGTACTAGGGGCAGTGGGGGCTTCATCGTCGGTGCTGATGGGGGATGGGGTTCTGGGTATGGTGAACGACGTGGTGATGGTGGGGGTGTCTCCTACTCCGTAATAGGAGGGAGAGAAAAAGACCTTTCGTCTTTTGTTATGCATGAGGTTGACTAGTGAGGACTTCTGTCAGCGTGGGGCACTCATGAAGAGGCGCCGTCTTAGTTACACTGAAGTGGGACTTTGACTTATGAGTCGGTCGAGGCGAACGGCCTTTGACAGAGGGAGACGTTGACTGGGAGGACCAAACACTACGTGTATTTGCATAGATGAAAGGTAAAGTTACATGGTATTCGAGGTGGTTTAAATAGTGACGGCCAATTCGGATGACGAATCCAAGAGAACAAGAAAGAACAAAAGATGAGGTAAGGTCTGATGTATCGGGTATCTCTTAGTCAGAGAAGCTGACTATACTATTGTGATACGTAGACAAAAGACAAGAGAAGCGGCAGCGAGATGCACCATGGAACTGAAGAGAGGGAGGACAATCAAACAATCGAGATAGCTAGCCAGGATAAAGAAAGGGCTTGCTCCTGTAGGATGAGCAACCAGGGCTCGGGTAGAAGATTAGATGGTTGAGGCACGAGAAGAAGAAAAACGTCCAGGTGGAGTACGAAAACTGTAACATAATGTGATCACGGATCAAGAAGAATCTGACTCTAATTCATTTCATTCAATTTTATCAGATGCTGATAACTTTAACTTGTGGTTAGATTTCTTTATGCCCATGCATCTATTCCCTTGGTAGAAAATGGCTGCTACTCTCAAAGTTGGCTTGGAAATTACCAAGAGCATCAAGGTTCTTGTTACAATTTTTTCACCATATCCTGACGTTTTTCTTATTCTTGTGTTTGACTCGTCTATGTCATCGAACAATACTTCTATCGAGCCCTGGCTGCTCATTGTACAGGAGCAAGCATTCTCCTTATCTATGCTTGCTATCTTGTTTGACTAGTATTTCCTTCATGTTCTCGGTTCCATGGTGCGCTGTCCATTCTCTCACTTCTCATTGAACATTGGTACACATGTCCCACTGATATTAGTCAATCTCTTGACTACAAGATACCCAACACATGTAAGCCTATGACTCGATTGTTCCTTTCCCTTCCATGCCTTTCCATACAATTAGTCACTCTCTCCTGCAGTCACTATTTAAGAATGTCATAGTCGTGGGATGTAATTCTTATGTTTCATCTATGCAATCATATGTAGTACTCTGTCCTCCTAGCCCTTGTCCCTCCATCAAGACCCCTAAGTCTTGATCGTCCCTCCCTCAAGACTATTCATCTTGAGCCTCTAGTTAATTACTCAATTGCCCTCACAATCGATCCCCAAGTCGATTTACCTCGGCCCACTCTTGCATAACTAAGATGGCACCTCTTCGTGAGTGCCCCATGCAAGTAGCAGTCCCTTGCCCTAGAACTCGCACATAACAAAAGACAAAATGTCTTCTTCTCTCCCTCCTATTACAGAGTAGGAGACACCCAGAGCAATTACCATGTTGTTCACAATACCTAGAACCCCCTCGCCCATCGACACCGACGATGACGAAGCACCCACCACACCCAGTACCCCCCAGTCCACACCACAAGTAGCTAGCCCATGGGCCAATCCCTACGTGCAGAATCTCCTGACTCCCAGAAGGCATCTGGCAGTAATCCCAGCAGGAACATCGATCTCCATAGTACCCCAACCACCACAGAACACCATGATGACCCCAGTAACCAAACCCATGGAACTACGAGCAACATTGCCCCCCTCCTTCAAAGGAAATGTAGAATTCACCAACAAATGGCATCTAGCCATGGAAATACATTTCAAGGTAAACCCTGAAATTTACGACACTGATGACAAGAAAGTCACTGCCTTCTTAGGCCGCATGGAAGGCCTCCAACCAGGGGCCTTCACAGAAACCTGGTATCGAAAGATACTGGACCCTCAGTATTCCTCCACAGATCACACCATCGTCAAGGTCATGGATGATTTTTCCAAGACCTTCTACCCCTATGATCAACAGGCCAACACGTATACCAAACTAAGACACTTACAACAGGCCATCAAAGTCCACAAGGATCCCAAGAAGCCTGATGGCTTTTAACCCTTCATTACCGAATTTGAAAACCTAATGGCCATTGCACACATAATGAATGAAAAGGTTCTCATCGACAAGTTCCTAAGGGGACTGGACAGCCACTTAGTCACTAACCTATTATCCATGCCCACTGTCCCCACCACCGTAGCAAAGATGATCGAATGAGCTAAGACATTCCACATGCACAAGCTCCACATACTGGGACTCAAGGACCAGGAAATCCCCTACATAGCCCAGACTACCACTACCCGATACCACCCCTTCTTCACCACCAAGGACCCCAATGTGATGAACATTGATTCCATTACACTAAAGAAGCTTACCCCGAGGGAACAAGCAGAATGCCTCACCAAAGGACTTTGCTTTAGATACTGACGCCCTGGACATAGTACTAGGGAATGTAAAGGATCCTCGCCACGCTCTCAGGCCAGGATTCAAACCATCTCCACGTCACCCTCTAAAACCCCTATCACATCTGCCACAAACCTACAATGTTACATGACCAAGTTAGAAACCAAAGGAAACTCCCAGGTTGCAATCTTAGACGTCCTCAAAACCTGCTTCGAAGGATTTGAGGGGCCGACAAAGGGAAAAGAGAACTTGACTGCTAACCAGGATTTTTAAAAGGGAGGGATAGCCCGACATTGTCTCTCCATGTAAATACTGTACTACTTGGCCTTTGAAACAAGAGAACTCTTCAGTTTCCAATCAAAGTCAAGTACAACAACCAAAGCATCGAAACCCAGGTTCTCATTGACAGCGGAGCCACCAGAAATTTCATCAACCAATCCCTAATGCACCACTTCTGCCCCCCACTGTATTGACTCCCCCAACCAATCATGGCCATTAACATGAACGGATCCTCAAACTGCAAAGGAACCATCCGATGGCAGACTAAACTATTCCTTGAATTTCAAGATTTAACCCAAACCAAGAAACTGTACATAGCAAACCTAGGTCGCCCCCACATCATTCTTGGAACCCCCTGGCTCGCCAAACACAATC
The DNA here is from genome assembly GCA_038089055.1 of Tylopilus aff. balloui. Taxonomy (NCBI): domain Eukaryota; kingdom Fungi; phylum Basidiomycota; class Agaricomycetes; order Boletales; family Boletaceae; genus Tylopilus; species Tylopilus aff. balloui. The sequence continues at coordinate 22,363 of JBBPKC010000151.1, forward strand.
CCCATATTGACTGGACTCACCATACACTCTCCCTACCCCCATATACTTCCCTTGAAGACATCACAATGATCTTGCAACATTTGATGGAATGGCTTTTACCCAATTACCTGATAGAGAACCTGGAAAGCCCCCAGGAAGAGGTAAACAAACTAATGATTTCCATGGACTTAGCACAGAAAGAATTGAAATCAAATGTTATGCTCCCCGACTGGTGCCAAGAATTCTCAAACATATTCGAAGAAAGAACTCACAACCACTTACCCCTGCACTGACCCTTCGATCATGCCATCCAACTCTGAGATGACTTCACCCTGAAGATCACGAAGGTCTACCCCATGAACCCCACTGAACAACTCACCCTACAGGAGTTCATCAACGAACATCTTAGAACAAGATGGATAGTACCCTCAACATCACCACAGGCATCTCCCTTCTTTTTTGTACCCAAGAAGGACGGCTCTCTATGACCCTGTCAAGACTATTGGTATCTCAACTCCTTCACGGTCCACAATACATATCTGCTCCCTCTAGTCAACACATTAGTCAACCATATGCAAAAATCCATGATCTTCACCAAGTTCGATGTTAGATGGGGATACAACAACGTTCAAATCTGCCCGGAAGATCAATGGAAAGCCACATTCATTACACCCTTAGGACTCTTTGAACCAACAGTGATGTTCTTTAGATTTTACAATGTCCCTTCCACTTTTCAAGCCTTCATGAACCACTTCTTCACTAACATGCTAGCTGAAGGGTGGTTGGAGATCTACATGGATGATTTCGGCATTCATTCCTCTGACCTGGACACTTACCATCAGCGCACCTTGTGAGTCTTACAGCATTTCAGAGAACTTAAACTATCTCTTAAACTTGCAAAATGCTCTTTTGACACCCCCCAGATTGAATTCCTTGGTCTTATCATTGGTCAAGGGAAGGTCAGAATGGACCTAACCAAACTGAACACCATCCTCAACTGGACCCCCCCCACACCATAAAGGGAATTAGATCCTTCATCGGATTTTGCAATTTCTATTGCAAATTCATCCCTAATTTTTCCAACATTGTTGCCTCACTAACTGCATTGACAGCCAAAGATGCCACCTGGAGCTGGCTTCCATTCTACCAGCATGCATTCGATACTCTGAAAATGCAATTCATCACCTCCCCAGTTCTTTTATTACCCAATCCTGCCAAACCCTTTGTTCTCATGACCGACACCTCCCTAGTTGCAGCTGGCGCTGTCCTTCAACAGGCCGACAGCAATGGAGACCTTCACCCATGCACCTATTTCTCCAAGACCTTCCTCCCTGCCCAACGCAACTATGATATCTATGACCATGAACTTCTCACAGTAATCCTTGCTCTCGAGAAATGGAAACACCTTCTACAAGACATCCCACATCCCATTACCATCATGACTGATCACAAGAATCTATCCTTTCTCAAGGATTCTCACAAACTCTTCTGCCGACAGGCATGTTGGAGTCTCTTTCTCCTCAATTTCAACATCTTGTGGAAAGTAACCCCTGGTACCCAGATGGCCCCTGCCGATGCTCTTTCCTGTTGTCTTGACATTGACACTTCCAATAACAACCTAGACACTGCTATCCTCCCTGACCCACAGATCATCAATGCCCTTGACCTCGCCCTTACCAACAAAATTCGAATATCCTCCACCTCCGATTCCCTTGTTCTCAAAGCTATTGCAGGGTTGAAGAACCATATCCCCCTCTTCCCCAGATCCATACTTTCTGACTGGCATTTCAACTCAGGCTGACTCTTTTTTAAACACCATTTGTACATACCCCCCAATGCTCGCCATAACCTCATCTCCTCCCTCCATTTCTCTCATATGGAAGGCCATATGGGCTACTTCCAGACCAAGGCTTCCCTTGAAAAAGACTATTGGTGGCTGGGTCTAGCCACCTTCATTCGCCAATTTATCCTAGAATACACCATTTGCCAACAATGTAAACCTAACATGCACCCCACCATACCCCCCCTCTACCCACTTTCCTCCTCCACCACTTGTCCCTTTTAACAGATCTCCATTGACCTTATCTCAGGGCTCCCCGCAGTTTTCTATCTCGATTCCATCTTGGTCGTGGTTGACCATGGCCTTACAAAGGGGGTAATTTTCATTCCTTGTTCTAAATCCATCTCTGTAGCAAAGACAGCAGAACTTTTCCTACAGCATGTATTCCCCCAATATGGCCTACATGACTTCTGCATCTCCAACAGAGGACCTCAGTTTGCATTTACCTTCACCAGAGAACTAGCACGACTTCTTCAATATGATCTTCGCTTGTCCTCTGTCTATCACCCACAAATGGACGGAGAAACTGAAAGAGTAAACCAAGAACTCGAAGTATACTTATGCATCTTCTACACAGACAACCCAACAGAATGGCTAAGACTCCTCCCCCTGGCAGAATTCCACCATAACTTCGCTATTCATTCCTTTACCCATGTTTCTCCATATTCACTAATTCTTGGATATGAACCCAGAGCCTACCCTTCCCTATACCCAAACACCTTCCTACCTGCCCTCAATGTCCATCTTTTATGCCTAGAAGAAGCACACAAGAAAGCAGCAGCAGCCCATCAATCAGCCCAACTAATTATGAAACAGTGAATCATGTCGCACTTCAAGCCCTGGACCATTGGAGATCAAGTATAGCTTGATGCCAAGCACCTCCACCTCAAATCCCCCTCGCCCAAACTATCTCCAAAGAGATACAGACCCTTTCTCATCACTGTCGTGTTAAACTCGACTACGTACAAACTCTGCCTACCACCTACCTGGAAAATCCATGACGTATTTCATGCATCCTTACTCTCCCCTTATAGAGAAACCACTGTTCATGGTCCTAACCATCCTAGACCTTCCCCTAATCTAATAGAAAATGACAAAGAATATGAAGTCGAAAAGATTATTGCATACAGGGAAACAACCACATGTTGGCAATATTTGACTGCATGGAAAGGTTACCCTTCTTCCGAAAATACCTGGGAACCCAAAACTAATCTTAGACACGCCAAGTGGATTCTATCCTCCTACAAAAAAGCTTGCCACTTTTAGATCTGCCGGTAACCATGCTTTCTTTTCTCATTGCTGCCCTCACCTACTCCATCACCATCACGATCCTCTCCTCCCTCCTCTACCTGTTTCTATACCTTAAAAGTTGACAACTCACTTGCTGTTCTTCATCACCCCCATCTCCCATCTTCTTTCGCTGTGTATCCACCACTCACATTGAGAACCATGTCCCATCAACCCTTCAACCTGTCAACCCAACCCTCGTCTCCCATCTTTGCCAGGACAGATTACTCCCTGACATCTCATATGTTTCATGCCATTACCCACTTTGTTGATCCCGCAGCTTTGCCTATCAAACACAGACATTTACTACTTAGCTATGTTCTTCTTTCTTCTGATCTACTTCATCACATCAAGCACACCATGGAATTCGAGGGAGACACTCTGTGCCCTGAGTTGATCTCTTGTTATCTTCACACCTAGCTGGCAGCAGTCACTCTAACAGCTACATGCCCCAGAGACCAACCCATTGACTACACTATTGTTCTATCCCCACTTCATTCTATGATGTCTATCTTGCTTGATATTTTTCACGATCAAGGGTTTGATCACTATATTTGCAACCTTGAATCTAACTTCCTCCTCTCATACTTCAGGCCCTTGTTCCACACTCTCCATGAGTTACAGCAACTGGAATACCTCAAACATACCAAACTGGCCCCCTCCCATGCCATCCCTAGCCCCCCACTTCCTATTCCCCCTTCGACGATTGTCCCTCCCCCAACCATTGACATTCGAAACCCCAGGGACCTCCTGTACATTCTATCACCCAATGCCCCATATAAGGGACCCCAAGGCCAACCACTTATCCTCGCCTCCCTGACCCGAGTTCTTCCTTTGGCTACATCCCAGATATACCCAATCGCCACCCCTGACACTGTTTACTTTTAGTGTTAAACTCATGGACACCTCCACATTAATTGCCTGCAATATTGCTGTGCAGGATGCCACAACTACACCCCCAGTCATTACTGAACCCAATGCCTTATCGTCCAATGTAGCTTTTGTGAACATTGGGGTTACTCCAAACGTTTCTGCCACCATCATTACTGTAGCCTTTGCAATGCCTTCGGCCATATCACCGATGATTGCCCTCACCCATGTCAGATGGCACTCTTCTTGGAAGCTCAGGTGTAACTGGAAGGGGAAGCTGTGTAAGGTATTCGAGGCAGGGCCTCGAGTATACAAAGGGGGTAATGTTACAATTCTTTCACCATATCCTGACGTTTTTCTTATTCTTGTGTTCGACTCATCTACGTCGTCAAACAATACTTCTATTGAGCCCTGGCTGCTCATCATATAGGAGCAAGCATTCTCCTTATCCATGCTTGCTATCTCGTTTGACTAGTATTTCCTTTATATCCTTGATTCCATGGTGTACTGTTCATTCTCTCACTTCTCATTGAACATTGGTACACATGTCCCACTGATATTAGTCAATCTCTTGACTATGAGATACCCAACACGTGTAAGCCTATGACTCGATTGTTTCTTTCTCTTCCATGCCTTTCCATACAATTAGTCACTCTCTCCTGCAGTCACTATTTAAGAATGTCATAGTCGCGAGATGTAATTCTTATGTTTCATCTATGCAATCATATGTAGTACTCCATCCTCCTAGCCCTTGTCCCTCCATCAAGACCCCTAAGTCTTGATCGTCCCTCCCTCAAGACTGTTCATCTTGAGCCTCTAGTTAATTACTCAATTGCCCTCACAATCGATCCCTGAGTCGATTTACCTTGGCTCACTCTTGCATAACTAAGATGGTGCCTCTTCGTGAGTGCCCCATGCAAGTAGCAGTCCCTTGCCCTAGAACTTGTGTGTAACAGTTCTTGAGAGACTCTCAAACTACACCACATGGGCCCTTCAACTTCGCAATGTTCTCATCCTCCTATCCCTATCTACCATTGTCGATGGCACACTAGCTTGGTCTGCCACTACGGACAAAGCAGACTGGGAACCTAGAGACTCCCAAGCAGCTGCAACAATCAGATCCTTCATATAGCCTTCAATGCTATATCTTACCCCAGCTACAAGAGTTGAAACAGTTGCTCTTGTACAAAATGTTCCCACAATCATTGAGAAGGCTTCTCTCTCACATGGACTGTGGATTAAACTCTGGGACCTATACCAACCCACCAGAGTAGCTGGATACTTCTTGATCTTTAAGGAAATTGTTTCCTTTAGAATCAATGATAGAAAGAAGATCTCTCCCCAGATCTCAGCTTTTATGATGCTGATCCGTCAAGCTGAATCAGCAAGTCTCAACATCCCAAAGGATCTTTCCTCAATGATTCTCCTATGTGCACTCCCTCCTAGTTAGAGGAATATGGTTTCCACCACGGTTCATACCTTGGATGCTGCCCATTTCAATATTGAAGGGGTTACAAGCCAGATCTTGATGGAGAAGAATCTCCAAAGGGGGACTCATCAATCTACTGGTATGTCTCATGCACACTCCTTACAGGAGAGACTGTCTAGTGGACCGGCATAACCTGCCAAGGCATTTCAGACTACTGCAATCTGGAATGCACCTACCACAGTAAAATGTTTCCATTGTGGAAAAGGACATTCTTCTGACCGATGATGGTTTAAAAACCGGAAGACATCAAGTTCCAGATCAACCTCCAAAAAACCTGCCCAGAAAGGACATCATGTCTGCAGAGCAGAGAGATGCATGAGACAAAAGACCTCTAAGGGCAAAGGCAAAGCCAAGGTAAAGGTGAAAGCTCATTTCTTAGAAGAAATTGAGTATGCAAACATGATCATTGACATTGATGATGATCAGGAAGAATCAATGGAAGCAGAATCCATACCAGAGATCTGTAATCAGATTACCAAGATCTCCGATCTTCCAGAAATGGAAGAGGGATATCTTAAATATACTGGAGATCAAGTCTCTGAAGAAGTGCAACTGGGATGGGGAGACCAGACTGGAGAAGAGGACAATGGCATGTCTGATGCCACCATCAAACCTGAAGAGTACTACCAACAGCCCTTTCTTGGGAATACTGCTAATACCTTTCCATTCACTAAGTTTCCATCCTGGCTCTTCTCGTGTTAAATTAAATACCACCGAGAAGAGAATACCTGACCCATTAAAAGACTCAGAGTCTAAAAACTCTGAAGATCACTTCTATGGAGATAAACAGAGAAACTGGAATGGAGAGTGGAAAGGCAATGGGTATGCTAGCTGGAGTAATAGACACAGGGGAAACCCTGACCCAGATCTAGACCCGGATTATGGTGTAATAGAATATGTAGATGCAATGATGACTATAATTTCTACTATTCTGGTGTGTGTGCGCTTCATCAAACCTTTGATAAAGAGCATGCACACAAGAGCTTGAAGACCACAAATTCCAAATCTGAAATTTGGACCCAATTCACAAGATCAGGAGATATTCTTTACTTAGTATCTGATAAAGACCATCCAGATCACTGGATGGTTGATAGTGGAGCAAGTATTCACATCACACCCTTTTTGGAAGACTTCTCCTTACTTAGCAATGGGGAGAAATTCTGCCAAGTAGCAAATGGGGATGTCATTATGCTATCCAGACTAGGACATGTTGTCCTGCAACAAAATACTAACAAACTGGTTATTCTCCAGAATGTATGGTATTCACTGGATGCAGCCAATAGACTCCTATCTTTACTGGCAATTACAAAATTGGGCTACACTGCTGAGATTAAACATAGAGCTACAACTATTCAGAACAAACATGGCCACTTGGCAATACAGGCATTTGCTTTATCACTAGATGGAGGTACATATTGGTTTCGGTCATGCTTGATCAAACCTGCTGCCTTCACAGCCATGACTTTACAGGATTAGACTTCATTAATCTTATGGCATTATCATTTCAGGCATACTTCACTGAATGTCCTCAGGAATGTGCACAAAACTGTTCAAGGCTTACCCTCCTTGAACATATCTGCCAAAACTGCATTACCACCATGTAAAGGATGTGCATTAGGAAAATCTTCCCAAACTCCTCACACATTATCCAAGACATGAGCTTCAAAACCATTGGAGCTTGTTCATACCGATCTCATGGAACTCCTGATCCAATCTCAGAACCAAAATAGGTTCATTATGACGTTTCTTGATGACTACACTGCATATGCATGCCTAGCTTTCCTAAAAAGGAAATCCGATGCTTTTCCAGCTTTTTGGCACTTCCTTGCCAAAGCAAAAAGACAATCTGGTTTCAACCTCCTATCAATATGTTCAGATCGAGAGGGGGAATACACTGACCAACAGTTTCAAGCATTTCTCACTTCTGAGGGAATTCTACATCAACAAACTGTACCAAGGGAACCACAGCAAAACGAACAAGCCGAAAGGTTCAATAGAACTTTGCTTGATAAACTCAATGCAATGCTTCATCATGCATGCCTACCCAAACAGTTCTGGCAAGAAGCTGCAGAGATTGCAGTGTACATCTACAATTGCCAACTGGTCCAAAGACTAAAATGGGAAACCTCTATTTACCTCTGGACTCCGAAATCCAGAAGACCAGATATATCCTGGTTTAAAGTCTTTGGTTGCTGAGCATATGTCTTCAAACATAAAGAAGATCAAAAGGATAAATTATCTCCTAAAGCAAAGGAAATGATATTTATGGGATATCCACCAGGAACTAAAGACTATCGCTTTTATGATCCACAATCAAGAACTATGGTAATTACATCAACAGCAATATTTAATGAATTCTCCTTCCCCAAATGTTTTGATAAGCAAGACAAACCATGCCAAGTGCAAATCCCAGACGACAATAATGATTTGGAGAATCAGCAAGAAGCCGAAGAAATTGGAAATGGAGACATCCATTATCCTTATCTCGATATCGAAATACCTCTTGCAAGAATAGATCTATTACCCAATCAAGGTCCTGGACCCCAACAACAACAGGGTTCACCAACACAAAGTTCTAGCTCACATTACTCTGGAGACTTAGACAATTCCGAGGACTTATATGCACCTCCAGATAGTCCACAGCAAGAACTCTGCCCAGATCACAAACACCACTGGTACCTCCTAGACCTCCAAGACCTCGACCCACTTTAGTCCCTATCAGACTATGGAGATCAGAACATATCAGACAACCATGATTCCTACCTGAGAATCTTTATGTTATGCGCAAGGTTGACGAGTGAGGACTTCTTCCCAGCATGGGGCACTCACGTAGAGGCACCGTCTTAATTACGCTGGAGTGGGACTTAGACTGTAAGATGATCGAGGCGAATGGCCTTGGACAGAGTGAGACGATGACTATGATGGTCGAGGCGAACAGCCTTCGATGGAGTGAGACAATGACTATGAGGACCAAACGCTACATGTATTTGCATAGACGAAAAGTGAGTTTACATGGGGTTTGAGATGGTTTAAATAGTGACAACCTATCCAGATGACAAATCCAAAAGAATACTGGGGAACACGAAAGAACAAAAGGTGAGGTAAGGTCCGATGTATCGGGTATCTCTTAGTCAGAGAGGCTGACTATACTATCGTGATATGTAGACAGGGAATCAGAGAAATGGCAGTGAGACGCACCATGGAATCGAAGAGAGGGAGGATTGTCAATCAATGGAGGTAGCAAGCCTGGATAAAGAAAGGGCTTGCTCCTGTAGGACGAGCAACCAGGGCTCGGGTAGAAGACTAGACAGTTGAGGTATGAGAAAAAGAAAAACGTCTGGGTAGAGAACGAGAACTGTAACATTACCCCTTTCGTATACTTGAGGCCCTGCCTTGAAATCCCTACATGGCTTCTCTCTCCAGTTGCGCTTGAGCTTCTAACAAGATCGCTGTCCACAGTGGACGAGGGCAATCATCGGCAAGGTGGCCGAAGGTGTCGCAGATAGTGCAATGGCAGCGATGACAGAAATGTTCCGAGTATTCCCAAAGGTTACAGAAGGCGCATTGAATCGAGAGACATTGGGTGCAGTAATACCTGGGAGCATAGTCATGACATCCTGCGCACCTATATTGAGGGCAGTTGATGCGGAGATGCCCATGAGTTCGACACTGATAACAGATGGTGTCAGGGGTGGTGGTTAGGTATGTCTGGGATGGAGCCAGAGGAAGGACTCTAGTGGGGGACGCGAGGATGAGGGGCTGTCCTCCAGGGCCTTCGTAGGGGGCATTAGGGGAGTAGATGTATCAGGGATTTCCCAGGTCTCGAACGTCAACGGTAGGTGGGATAACTGCCCTAGGGGGAGGAATGGGCAGCGGAGGACTGGGGTGGACATGTGGGGAAGCCAGTTGAGTTCATTTGAGGTACTCCAGTTGCTGTAACTCGTGGAGGGTGCGGAACAAGGGCCTGAAGTAGGAGAGGAGGAGGTTCAGTTCGAGGTTGCGAATATAATGATCAAACCCTTGGTCGTGAAGGATATCAAGTAAAGCGGACAAGGTAGCATGAAGTGGAGATAAAATGATAGTGTAGTCAATGGGTTGGTCTCCGGGGCAGGCAGCGGTTAGTGCGATGGCTGCTATCCGGGTTCGTAAGTAACAAGAAATTAAATCGGGACACAAAGTGTCCCCTTCAAATTCCATGGCGTGCTCTATATGGTGGAGTAGGTCAGGGGATAGAATGACATAACTAAGTAGAAGGCGTCGATGTTCAATAGGTAAAGCGGCAGGGTCAACAGGGCAGGAGGTGGCACGAAACATACGTGAAGTGAGGGAATAGTCTGTCCTGGCGAAGATGGTTGAGTCGATGGGTTGGAGGGCGGTTGGGACATGTTCTTCAAGGTGAATGGTGGATTGACAGTGGAAGGAAATGGGGGATGGGGGTGGGTCTGGGGGTTGTTGGCAGTTTTTGAGTCGGAGGAATAAATATAGGAGGGACGCGATGACAGAGATGGTAATGGCGTAGGTGAGAGTGGTGATGAGGAAGGGTAGCATGGTTATCAGTGGATCTAGAGGTGACATGCATCTTTATATGCGGTCAGAATTTGCTTGGCATGTCTAAGATTAGTTTCGGGTTCCCATGTATTTTCAGAAGAAGGATACCCTTTCCACATGGTCAAATATTGCTGCCATGTGGATGTGCCCCTGTGTGCGATGATTTTCTCTACTTCATACTCTTCATCATTTTCGATTAAATCTGGGGGTGGTCTAGGATGATTAGGGCCATGAACAGGAGTTTCTTGGAAAGAGGAAAGGAGGGATACATGAAATACGTCATGGATCTTCCAGGTGGGAGATAGTCGGAGTTTGTATGTAGTGGGGCTAAGAACGGCGGTGATAGGGAACGGTCCATATCTTTTTGGGGATAGTTTGGGTGAGGGGGTCTTGAGGCGGAGATGCTTGGCATCGAGCCATACTCGGTCTCCGATGGTCCAGGGTTTGAAGTGTGACGTGATTCATTGTTTCATGAGTAACTGGGCCGATTGGTGAGCTGCCAAGGCCTCTTTGTGTGCTTCTTCTAGGTGGGATAGTCATTGGTTGAGGGCTGGTAAGAAGATGTTGGGGTGTAATGGAGGGTATGCTCTAGGTTCGTAGCTGAGGATTAGTGAGTACGGGGATACATGCGTAGAGGAATGAATGGCCGCATTGTGGTGGAACTCAGCTAGGGGGAGTAGCCTTAGCCATTTCCTAGGGTTGTCAGTGCAAAAAATGCATAAATAGATTTCAAGTTCTTGGTTTACCCTTTCCATCTCCCCATCCATCTGTGGGTAGTAGGCGGAGGATAGGTGGAGATCATATTGAAGGAGGCATGCTAGTTCTCTGGAGAAGGCGGATGCAAATTGAGGTCCTCGATCGGAGATGCAGGAGTCGTGTAGTCCATAGCGAGGGAATACATGTTGAAGAAAAAGTTCGGCCATTTCGGCTGCGGAGATGGATTTAGAACACAGGATGAAAATTACCCCCTTTGTTAGACCATGGTTGACCACGACCAAAACTGAGTCAAGACCGGAGACTTTGGGGAGTCCGGAAATGATGTCAATAGAGAGTTGTTGAAAGGGGCAAGTGGCGGAAGATGAGAGCGGAGAGAGGGGGGGTATGGTGGGATGGGTGTTGGGTTTACATTGTTGACAGATAGCGCATCCTAGAATGAATTTACGTACAAAGGTGGATAGGCCTGGCCACCAGTAATCCTTTTTGAGTGAGGCTTTGGTGCGGAAGTAGCCCATGTGGCCTTCTGCAAGGGAAGAGTGGAGGGAGGAGACAAGGTCGTGGTGGGCGTCGGGGAGTATATAGAGATGGTATTTATAAAATAGTCGGCCTTCGTCGAAGTGCCAGTCAGAGAGCGAGGATCTGGGGAAGAGGGGGATTTGGTCTTGTAGGTTTGCGAGGGCTTTAAGCATGAGTGAGTTGGAGGAGGAAGAGGTTTGGATCTTGTCGGCGAGAGCTAGGTCTAGGGCGTTGATGATCTGGGGGTCAGGGAGAATGGCAGAGTCAAGGTTGTCGCCCGATGTGTCGATCTTGGGGTAACGTGACAGGGCATCTGCGGGGGCCATCCGGGTGCCTGGGGTTACCTTCCATAGGATATCGAAGTCGAGGAGGAAAAGACTCCAATGTGCTTGACATCGCAATAGTTTGCGAGGATCTTTGAGGAAGGAGAGATTTTTGTGGTCGGTCATAATGGTGATGGGGTGGGGGATGCCCTGCAAGAGGTGTTTCCATTCTTTGAGGGCGAGGATTACTGCGAGGAGTTCGCGGTCGTAGATGTCATAATTTCATTGGGTAGGAAGGAAGGTCTTGGAGAAATATGCGCATGGGTGAAGGTCGCTGTTATCATCTGCTTGTTGAAGGACTGTGCTGGCTGCGATGAGAGAGGCGTCCATCATGAGGACGAAGGGTTTGGCAGGGTCAGGTAACAGAAGTACTAGGGCAGTAACAAATTGCATTTTCAGGGTATCGAATGCGTGTTGATGGCGAGGGAGCCATTGCCAGGTGACGTTCTTTCCTGTCAGTGTGGTAAGTGGAGCGACGATGTTCGAAAAATTAGGGATGAATTTGCGGTAGAAGTTACAAAACCCGATGAAGAATCTTACTCCCTTTACCGTGTGTGGGGGGGACCAGTTGTGAATGGCGGTCAGTTTGGTGGGGTCCATTCTCACCTTCCCTTGACCAATGATGAGGCCAAGGAAATCGATCTGGGGGGTGTCGAAGGAGCACTTGGCGAGTTTGAGAGATAGTTCGAGTTCCCTGAATCGTTGTAGGACTCGTAGGGTGCGTTGGTGATGGATGTCCAAGTCGGAGGAGTGGATGCCGAAGTCATCCATGTAGATCTCTAACCATTCTTCTGTGAGCATATCGGCAAATGAATGGTTCATGAAGGCCTGGAAGGTAGATGGAGCATTACAGAAACCAAAGAACATTACTGTGGGTTCGTAGAGTCCAAGTGGGGTGATGAATGCGGCTTTCCATTGGTCCTTAGGGCAGATACGGACGTTGTTGTACCCCCATCTGACATCGAACTTGGTGAAAATGGTTGATTTTTGCATGTGGTCGACTAGTGTGTTGACAAGGGGAAGTGAGTATGCATTATGAATGGTGAAAGAGTTGAGATAGCGATAGTCTTGACAGGGCCACAGGGTACCGTCTTTCTTGGGTATGAAGAAGAAGGGCGATGCTTGTGGGGAGGTTGAGGGTACGATTCGTCCGGTCTTAAGGTGTTCGGAAATAAACTCCTAGAGAGTGAGCTGTTCCTTGGGATTCAGGGGGTATATCTTGGTGATCTTCGGAGTGAAGTCCTCTCGAAGTTGAATAGCGTGGTCAAAGGGTCAGTGCGGGGGTAGTTGATCATGGGTCTTCTCTTTGAATACGTCTGCAAACTTTTGGCACCAGTCGGGTATCAGGGTTTCCTGTCTTTGCTTCTTCTGTGCTAGTTCCATGGAGATCATGAGTTTGTTTAGCTCCTCCTGTGGGTATTCTAGGTTGGTTGTCTGGGGGTTCGGTAGAAGCCATTCCCCTAGGTGTTGAGGGGAGGTCATGATATCTTCGAGGGAAACATGCAGGGATAGGGTGAGGGTGCTATGCATCCAGTCGATGTGAGGGTTGTGTCTAGTGAGCCAGGGGATCCCTAGGATGACTCGAGGACGTTCTAAGTTTGCGACGTATAGTTTCTCAGTCAGGTTTAGATCTTGAATCTCGAGGTCTAACTTGGTCTGCCATCAGATGGTCCCTTTGCAATTTGAGGATCCGTCTGCGTTGATAGCCGTGATAGATCAGGGGAGTCGGTATAAGGGAAGGCGGAAGTGGCGCATCAAGGACTGGTCGATGAAGTTTCCAGTGGCTCCACTGTCGATGAGGACTAGAGTTTCGACGCTTTGGGTACCGTTCTTAACTTTGACTGGGAATTGGAGGGTTCTCTTGTTTCGCAAGCCAAGTAGTATGGTATCTACATGAAGAGACAACGTCAGGCAGTCTCTTCCTCTTAAAAATCCTGGGCGATAGCCTTATCTTCCTTTCTCTCTTCCTGTCCTTCAAATCCTTCGAAGCAGGTCTTAAGGACATCAAGGATCGCGGTCTGGGAGTTTCCCTTGGTTTTGAGTTGGGATACGTAACGTTGCAGATCTGTGGTGGAAGCTTTGGGGGGGGTGGGTTTAGGGGAAAAGGTGGAGATGGTCTGGACTCTGGTCTGGGGGCGCGACGAGGACCCCTTACATTCCCTGGCACTGTGCCTGGGACAGCGGCATCAGAAACAAAGTCCCTTGGCAAGGCATTCCGTGCGTTCCCTAGGAGAGAGTTTCTTCAGAGAAATGGAGTCGACTTCCATGGCATTAGAGTCTTTGGTCACAAAGGGGGATCAGTGTCGGGTCATGGTGGTTTGGGCTACATAGGGGGTCTCTTGGTCTTTGATTCCTAATGCGAGAAGCTTATGGGTATGAAATGTCTTGGCTCGTTCGATCATTTCCGCTATGGTGGTGGGGACGGTGGGCATAGAGAGTAGGTTGGTGACCAAATGGTCATCTAGTCCCCTGAAAAATTTGTCAATGAGGACTTTTTCATCAGTTACCTGGGTGATGGCCATCAGGTTCTCAAACTCGGTGATGAAAGGTTGGAAACCATCGGGTTTCTTCGGGTCCTTGTGAATCTTGATGGCCTGGCGGAGGCATCCAAGCTTAGCATAGGCATTCGCTTGCTGGTCAAAGGGATAGAAGGTTTTGGAGAAGTTATCCATAACCTTTGCGATGGTCCGGTCAGCAGGGGCACACTGGGGGTCTAGTACCTTTCGGTACCAGGTTTTTGCAAAGGCTCCAGGTTGGAGACCTTCCATATGGCCTAGGAATGCTGCAACCTTCTTGTCGTCAGTGTCATAGATCTCTGGGTTTATCTTGAAATGTATTTCCATTGCTAGATGCCATTGGTTGGCGAATTCTATGCTGCCCTTGAAGGAGGGTGGTAGCGTTGCCCTTAACTCGGTGGGTTTGGCTGGGGTAGTCATGGGGACCTATGGGGGCTGTGGGGTAATGGGTACGATGGTTCCTGCAGGGGTGACTGCAGTTCGAGGTCGAATGGGTACGGGGAATCTTAATGTGTAGGGGTTCGTCCACAGGCTTGCTGTCTGGGGGTTTACTGATGGTGTACTAGGGGCAGTGGGGGCTTCGTCGTCGGTGCTGATGGGAGATGGGGTTCTTGGTATGGTAAACGACATGGTGACAGTGGGGGTATCTCCTACTCCGTAATAGGAGGAAGAGAATAAGACTTTTCGTCTTTTGTTACGTGCGAGGTTGATGAGTGAGGACTTCTTCCCAGCGTGGGGCACTCACGTAGAGGCACCGTCTTAATTACGCTGGAGTGGGACTTAGACTATAAGATGGTCGAGGCAAACGGCCTTGGACAGAGTGAGACAATGACTACGACGGTCGAGGCAAACGGCCTTTGACGGAGTGAGACGATGACTATGAGGACCAAACGCTACGTGTATTTGCATAGACGAAAAGTGAGTTTACATGGGGTTTGAGATGGTTTAAATAGTGATAACCTATCCAGATGACGAATCCAAAAGAATACTGGGAAACACGAAAGAACAAAAGGTGAGGTAAGGTCCGATGTATCAGGTATCTCTTAGTCAGAGAGGCTGACTATACTATCGTGATACATAGACAGGGAATCAGAGAAACGGCAGTGAGACGCACCATGGAATCGAAAAAAGGGAGGATTGTCAATCGATGGAGGTAGCAAGCCTGGATAAAGAAAGGGCTTGCTCCTGTAGGACGAGCAACCAGGGCTCGGGTAGAAGACTAGACAGTTGAGGTACGAGAAAAAGAAAAACATCCAGGTAAAGAATGAGAACTGTAACACTTTACAGAGATAGAAGACCAGTAAAGATTGAGCAAGAGATTCAGGAACTAGGGAATACAACTTCTACACGACCAGAACAACATCCAGATCCAGATCCCAATATAGAAGACGGCACACGAGTCATGAGCATTCATTTCATAAAAGCCATGATAGCTAAGGCAGCACCGGTATTCAATGTTCCAAAACAGTACCAAGATATTTTTAAACTGCCAAGGGATCAACAGAAGTTATGGATTAATGCATATGATGAGAAATATCACTCCTTAATGAAAAGGAAAGTGTGGGACCTAGTGAATCTACCCCAAAACAGAAAACCTATTACAGGGAGATGGGTATTCGCTCACAAGAGCAATGGCAGAAGAAAAGCCAGATATGTCACAAAGGGATTCACACAAATCTTTGAAATAGATTTTGAAGAAACCTTCTCACCAGTCACAAGATTTGAGACTGTGAGAATATTACTTGCACTAGCAGCTCTAGAAGATTGGGACATCGAAGCACTAGATGTAAAGACAGCATTTCTCTTTGGAGAATTAGATAAAGAAATCTATATGACACAACCAGAAGGTTTCATACAGAAAGACATGGAGACAAAGATTTGCCGATTGAAGAAAGCCATCTATGGGCTTAAACAAGCTGCATTGCAATGGAACAAAGCAATGCATAATTCTGTCTTGAAGATAGGATTTACCAGGATGCATTCAGATCCTGGCGCATACACTTTCTTTCAAGGAACAAATGTTGTCATAATGCTCATCTATGTTGATGACACACTCTTTATGGAGAATAATAGAAGCTTACTCATGAAGAAGAAGAAGCAATTCATGGAACAATGGGAATACCGAGATCTTGGAGAAGCTAAAGAATATTTGGGAATCTGAATAACCTGAGATCGGAAGAATAGATCTATGAAATTAGATCAGATCTCCTATGCCGAGAAAGTCATTGAACACTTTGACATGCAAACATGTTGACCTGCATATGTTCCTCTTCCCTCCGGCTATAATCCACACTCATACACTGGTGAAACTATAGCATCTCTCCGAAGTCGCTATCAATCGGTCATTGGATCATTGCTTTACATCATGCTTGAAACAAGACCCAACCTTGCCTATTTAGTAATAAAGATGTCACAGTTCTTTGCCAATTCTAGTGAAAAACATCTAAAATGGGCATTATATATTGTCCGGTACCTGGCAATCACCAGAGATCTATGCCTTTTCTATAAAGGAAATAACCAATCTGGTTTCTTGGCATATGGTGACACCGACTGGGCAGGAGATATAGATTCAAGAAAATCTACTATCAGGTATTGTATATTCCTGGCAAATGGGATAGTTTCATGGCTATCCAGGTAACAAAGAAAGATTACGCTTTCCTCCACAGAAGCAGAGTATGTTGGCATGTCGGAAACAGCAAAGCAACTCAAATGGATCAAAATCCTTTTTGGGGAAATCAAGATCCCATTACCTGCTTTTCATCTATATGTGAATAATCAAGGTACTATATTTTTAGCATCAAACCCAGTACAAGAAGGAAGAACGAAGCACATTGAGATCCCATATCACTATATTAGGGAATGTGTTCAAGATGGCTTCATCAAATTGTACTACATCAATACTGGAAAACAGAAAGCAGACATTTTCACCAAGAACCTCAGTAGAGACAAATATGTCAAGGGAAAGCAAATGCTTATGCTTGACTCCTACTGAGAGGATCATTCAAAGCATTTGAGCAATGGGGAGTGACGAATATATGATGTCATATTACCAGATATGGTAAACCAGGATACTAGGTTTCCTTCCAAGAAAAACTCCAAATGGAGTTAAATGACAATAGTCATACATTAGCCTAATAGGGTAATGACCTTTAGGAATCTTTTCTAATGAGAAATAAATTACCCAAGGAGAATTGAACCCCAGACTTCATTCAACTCTAGAATAGGTCATGTGATTTAGACTTTGGCTTCAATTACACAACAAAGCCAAATGATATTATATAGAAGCTTATGGAATACCCCAGAATATGACATCATGATTGGTAATCATGATATGCTCTGCATTATTCTTAAACAATTTTTCATGTTCCATATGACATCATTGCTACTATTAATATCTTATCTGAGATTAGATTAGATTCAATTTCCTATTAGATATTACATATATAAAGCCCCCAGCCAATGGGAGGCCGTAGTGATAACAGAGATAACAACCTGTGATATTGCATTCCACCAATCACAGAGCTTCCACTCATCATTAAGCGATAAGATTACATTTATCACTATACTCAATCTATATGAGAGACCTAAGGACTAGCTAAAGCTATCCTACCTCATGTATTGCTTTACCAAGCTACTGCAACAAGTCCTGAGTGAGTCCCCACTCAGGTTCCCTGTGTTGTTGCCCTGTGCACAAGAGAAAGAGATATAGGGGTTGTGCCCTATATAGCCCATCACCTTTTTCTCACATTTCCAGGCTACTCTTAGCTATGGCCCGCTGCCAGGTTTGCTCCCACCTTCAGGTCGCCCTCCGCCTATTTATCCCCCATCTTACTCTTCACTTTTAGCATGGAGGGTCTCTTCCTCGCTGCAGGGGCAGCAGGGCAAGTCTTTCACCTGCGCTTGCCTTTCTGCGACTACCTGACTGCAATCCAATCTAGCTTCTCAGTGCTTACTGGACCCGTTAGTGGCATCGAATACTTGGTGTCCAAAGAACGACGGCCCTCTGTCGTGTCGCAGTACTTTAGCTCGGTTCCCACGCTCTTCTCTGTGATCGGCGCAATATTCGCTATGACGTTCGCTGTTCTCTCAGGTGAAGTCCCAGCTTGGCTCGGCGTCGGGAGACATTGTCCAGGTCAGTTATATACTCAATTTTCGCTAACACCATGCCGATCCTGGTTCGGGTCGGCGTTCTGGTGACCTACGTGCTGCTACCGTAACCGCAGCGAAGCGCATCCTTAAACAGGGCCGTCTGTTATTTTCCAACTCCAAAGACGTCAGCATATAGGTGCCAAAGCGCAGAACATTATCTCTTTGCATAGCTCGGTCACATAACTTCCGACTCATTCGAGAGCCGCCCCTTTCACCTAACACTCTGCTGAAGATATGCTCAGAGTCCTTGGATGTTCTCGCTCGTCGACATAATGACCGTTGGCTGTCTGGTGCATATCCAACGGACTCATGGCCCCTTCCCAGTTGTTCTAGATTATGACCAACATACCTGTCTTCTGCCTGATCCTGGTTGCAGTGCATGGCAGAGCATCGTCGGTCCGTTCTCCCCTTTGGCGAGTTCTTCACAGGCTGCACAAAGCATTCCGAGAATGCTGATGTGAGTGCGGGGCGAATCTTTTTTTGGAAACATAGCATTGATGCAGAAAACACGAGGCAATGAGGCGTGGACTCTAGCCTAATGAGGGTGTCAACTAATGAGGTGACAATGTGTATATAGCGCGCGAGAAACGTTGTTTGTTGACTCTTACCATCACGTTACTTTGATTGTACTGCTAGCCATGTCGTCAACAACGACAGGTGGGTATGGAACAGATGTGGCGTGTGGTGATACTGATATCATTGGACAAGAACGCCGTGACCTGATCGAAATTGACATCGGACATTGGGCAGGCGTGGCGACGTTCTCAGCGAATGGCGAGCATCTCGTGTGCGGTGTTGAAAACGCAGTCGAAGTGTGGCGAGTGGGAGATGGAAAACGAACAGCAACGATGAAGATGGGAGGTCGTGTCTTCTGTCTCGCAGTGTCCAAGGATGGCGTGTGGATAGCAGCAGGCACACGTTCGGGCCAATTATCCGTCTGGGACGCAGAGACGCACGAACGAGTATTCGAACAAGTGTCTCAGGGGGACATCTCCGGCGTCGATTTCTCGCCAAACTCGTCAAGACTAGTCACCGCATCGGAGAACCACACTGCCACTGTCTGGGAGGTTGGATCAGGAGAAAAAGTGCGAACGCTCGACCACGAGGATGAAGTTTTGGCAGCGAAATACTCGTCGCAGGGTGATCGTATCGCAACTGCCACTCCTAGTTCTGTGCGGGTATACAACAGCGACAACGGGCAGCTGCTTGTGGATGTCAAACTCACAGTCACTGCATCCTACGGCAATGGTCTCCTCTGGTTCCACAGCAGCCTCCTTGTCGTTTCTGACAACAAAATGGTAGAAGTTAATGCGTCCACAGGGTCACAAATCTCAGAATGGCCTGTTCCAGAGATCAACCGTGGATCATGCACTGCAATACCAAGACATGAAGAATTCGTCGCCTACTCTACAGAACGTACTGTATCATTCTGGGATGCAACAACACACACACAACTCAATCTCGTTGACCACCCCGAATACATACATTCCATTGCAACCTCACCAGATGACCGCTTTATCGCGGTGGGTGGTGCGCTAGGGAAAATCGTTATCCACAGACTCTCCCGCATCACCGTGAGTACTATCTCTATCGGAATAATTCTCTATTGACACAAAGCTAGGCCCCCTCTGGCGAACAGGGGCTTGATGAAGTTGAACCAAATAATGAAGATGGTGGGAACGATGTTCTTGATGTATGCATTTGTCTCACTTGCGATGCGAGTTCTCATGATCACATAGGTCGAGTTGCCATCAAACACGCCAGCTCCGCTATTCGACTTTGATGAGGTTGGTAATCATTGCGCTCTCTTCTTTTTCCTGCATTGACACCACTAAAGGCCCCATCCCCGGCGGGCTCTATCCATGCTCCCAAGACTGAGGCACTGCTGCCTGGACCCTCTCGTGACGTACTGCAACCACCAGATGTCGAGCCGACGACTTCTTCTCTAGAGGCACCCCCGGGAGAACCCAGTAGTGCCAAGTCGTCGTCTCAACGCTCATCAATGCTTAAGAGGTGGTTACAGAGGGGGAAGAGGAAGAGCGAGGACAAGCCCCATCCACGTTCCAGAAAATTAGGTCACTCTGATCCTGCTGATCCTCACTCTCGTTCATGGATCCAGGCAAAAGTGAGCAAGGGGCCTCCGAGGATCGCTTTTGGTCACCGTCAGCCGGTGGGTGCTCTTGATAGACGATTGAGTGTACCGAGTCTAACGTATCGTCCTAGCGAACGGTCGCAGATCCAGATTATATTGACCGACTGGTTGACTATCTCTCGAGTTTCTAGTTGCGGTCACTTATCAGACGTTTGCAGGTTGAATCGCAGAGCAAGCATGTGGCTTCTGCCACTGCAAATATAGACACCTCTAAGGATCCTCCGAATAGTGGACGAGGCACTGCAGATCTACAAGCAGCGAGCGTGGTGTGCCTTTTTCTTCGAGCGGTAAACTTTGTCCCGAAAGCTCACTTCCCTGTCCAGGCACAGCAAGCAAACGAGAGATCCGAGCCCCCAATCGGAGACGTCCGTATAGTGGTGCGCACTCCTTGTTCCGACCCGCGTTACCGCTAGTGCATTCAGAGTTGATCAGCATCGGCCAAATGAAGCAAAGATCGTCGTTGCGTGTGGGTTGCCCGACTGGATATATTGCTGCAGATCAGGTGCCTTCATAGGGACAGATTGACTGGGAGTCCATGTACCCAGGCTGATGACACCGTTGCAGGCATACCGTATGGTTCACAGTCGTGTGTATAATGCATGACTTTTGAACGATATCATACATGGTGGTAGTCAGACTTTCCTGTGCTGGACCCATAAGAGGTAAATAATCACTCGATGGTCGACTATACCCGAGTGGACTCTGCTCATCAGTATCGAGCCTGGGGGTCGATCTTGCATCCAGACAAGACAACTTTAAACGATGACAGTAAAACGACATGTCTGTCTCTTGCCAGTATTGCTCGCAGACTGTCTTTCGGGCAAGATCAACAAGATATAGGGATCTCAGCATGAACAGCAGCATTACCTCTACCTCGGTCTTCAGTATTCTCTCGGAAAGACTGGCCGTAAACTGAACATGCTATTTGTTTGACATGGGCCGCTCAAGCCATCGTAGAGTCGATACGTCAGATAGCGGTGGGCTCGAAACTGCTGCAGGAGTCGGTAGAGGTATAGTCTGTCGTTCGGTCTATTCGAGTGTCCCAGGTGGGTTCGATGCCCTCTGAGCTTATGAGCTTGGAACCGCAGTCATCGAGGTAGACAGTGCCATTCAAGTCCTAGATAGTAAGGCTGTAGACACTCCATGAGACGTGAACGTGACGGAGATGAAATGAGCAGTCGTGGAGTGAGCCGAAAAGAGGCTTGGCCAGCGCAGCCCGTCTATGCGCTTTCGCGATGCAATCACAGTCGACTATGTCCTTCTTCCGACAAAGCACCTAAGTACTTCGGTGATTCCAACGCCCACTTGGATTGCTAGCTTTCGGTGCGCGCCTCATTAGAGCTTGCATTTCTTGCTCTCGGACAGTTCTCCTTTGGCTCCCACTTCCGAGTCGTCCTGTAAGCTTTGCTTCAAGTCCCCTTCGGGTTTGCTCTCTGTCCCATTATTCCCCATCAAGCTACCCTCTACCTTCAGCCTGGAAAGTCTCGTCATGGCAGGGCATGTCCTCCACTGCGCGTTTGCCTTTCCACAACTAACTGGTTTCAATCCAATCCAGCTTCGTTCTTACATCCTCCCTTGCGGTCAGAGTAAGTTCCACAGTGTACGCTATCATGTTTACTGTGGGGTCACCATTGCCGACCAATCTTGCAGTCCACGCCCGTTTGAGGCCACATTGATCGATTCCTCGCGTCCCATATATACATAGGGCACTCCCTGCCTTTTACTCCAGCAAGTCGGCTTTCCGCTTGTACTCCTCCTCCGCGTCTCGGACGGCCCTACTATGATGACACATGACCCTGGATTGGACAATCGAGTCGCTGCACGTTTGCTCGCGAACCCCAGTACGGGTCCTCCAGAGGAAAAGTATGTCCGTCCTTCCGTCTATATGACTGTCACGCGCCACTCCGCATGTCGCGTGTCCACGTATCTCCAGTACACCTTTATGAATTCAGTTGGGTCCCAGTGTTTCTGTCAGTGTTTCTGTCAACGATGCACGGAGCGAGTAGATGACGTTCCAGGCAATGACTATCCCACTGTGACATACGATACAGGAAATGCTTTTATAACAGTGAAAGAGGTATATGTGCGTCCCATGGCGTGTATGTTGTCATCGCTCACTTGTTGCATTTGGCACAAAAGATGACTTACAGAGGACCGTAACCCCCGACCTCGTAGACGTGGTTTCTGTGTGCATCCCTGTTTCGCTACACTCAGGGACCCCTCTGCAGATGAACTGTCCTTCCAGAGAATGACTAGCGCTGAACTTCACTCCCCTTCGCATTGCCCCAAGGTGGGCAACAGTAACTCCCATGGCTGCTGATTGCTGTCTCTCGATCTTGTGAGGCCAGCTGGGTGGTCCAACAGCTGCAGCCTATTGCCTGGTCGAACTGCGCCTACTGGCGAACGACTACGTCTTCGTATTAATCACCGATGATCGCTCATGCAGCGACACGCGGGTTGGCAGAAGCACCATTATCGCGGTAAAATTGCTGACTATCCATGGGATCTCAAGAGCGCGAAGTTCACAACTGGATCCCTGCTGCTGATGCGAGGACATCCACGGCTTTGGCAGTGTCCATCCTCGGGGACGACCCAAGGTGATCGCACTTGTCTTGTGACGGATGTGCTGAGCTGTGGCGCAAAGACACTTCGTTCCTGTCGTGGGGACAAGTATACCCTACCCGCAGCGAAACGCATAGACCTTTTGTCATTCTCCTACTCCCGGGACGTCAGTACATAGGGGGATGCCAGAATGCGTAATATTCTCTTTTTGCACGCGTCTATCGCATACTACCACGACTACTACGGCCTCCGCTGGTTCCACAACAGATTCCTTGTCGCCTCTGACAACAAAATCGATGCATCCCCCGGATCACTCGTCTCAGAATGGCCAGTCCGACCCGATTTATTTATTTTTAGATCCTTGTTTAACGTCCCTAGGGTGTAAGACCCTTTGGTGGACGATAGCGGGCGCGTACATGCGGGCATTATTGAGGTATGTAAGGTCCGACCCGATACTACCGACACGTCAAGCATTGCTCTACCAAAACATGAAGAATTCGTCGCCTACTCTACAGACCATATTGTATCGTTCTAGGATGCAACAGCGCACGCACGACTCAATCTCATTGACCATCCCCAAGACATATTATATCTCACCAGATGACCACTTTATCGTAGTTGGTGGCTTGTATGGGAAAATCATCTCTCCCACATGGACCGCATCGTCGTGAGTACTGCATCGGAATAATTCTACTGTTGACATCACGTCAGGAATCCACTGGAAAACAGGGGAAAGATGTAGTCGAACCAAATGTCACAAACGATATCCTCGACGTGTGTATTTGTCTCACTTGCGAAGCAAGT
>JBBPKC010000152.1:0-16135 GCA_038089055.1 Tylopilus aff. balloui
TAACAATCGACGGAAAAGGTTTTCCATCTTTCTGAGCTGACAAATTGCTACAGACTCACGACCCATGAGTCTGCATGGCTATTTACATGGGACTACAAGTCCACGATAACACAAACGTCAACGTAGCTGGTTTTTAAATGAGTGCACCAAATGTCGTCAAGCAAGGTTTCAGTCAACGCAGTCGGCATTCCCGAGTTGTAACCACTGACCAAATAATGAGTTGATTGCCATTTCCACTGATACAAGTACAGCGTGTTGCGGAACAAGTATTTAAAAAAGTGACAAACAGAGAGAGACGTTGGATGAATAGAGAACCCTAGTCGAAAAGAAAAAAAAAGATCCCTACGTGCGGATCCTGAAATACATCCTGAGAAGTGATGCCTGCAAATGTGAAGGTAATAGAGGGTGAGTGTGTGGATGTTAGAGTAGAGAAGACGACGTTGAAGAACGGAGTACGTGAGGTCAATGAGGGATAATGAAAAAGTGGAGAGGTGGTTACTATCACAATTCATATCGGTATATTTTGGAGACTAGAGACAAAGGGCAGAAAAGCGCATAGGCACACGCAATGCCCAACCACACGAGAAAAACGCGTCGAGCAAGGACGACGCCGACGGGAAAGGAAGGGCACAGACAGAAGGGTGTTCGAGTCGAAGTGTCAGAAAAGTCGACTTGCAGCACTGTTGGGTTCGTAGTCCACACTGCGGCTCCGCGTACCGTTTTTGCGGGGTACCGGGATCGGTGCAGCGCTAGATTCACGGAGAAACGTTCCTGCCGCACCACTAAGTCGTCCCAATCCCGTTGACGATAAATCTTTCTTGACACCCGCTCGACATCGGCGAAGGGGCCACACGGACGACATCGGCGGCGTACTTTCAGCTCTTTTCCCCCCCTTGAATTCGCCAAAGCGAAGTGCGCGTTGTATCCTGCGCAATTTCTCCGCCGCAGGCGACGTACCATTGAAGTGCGTCGTGACCTCTGCAATGGTGTTCAGTCTCAACGTAGAAGCCCAGCGGGCAGTGTCATCCAGCGTATCTGCGCCAGAATACATCTCTCGCCCACGACTAAGCTCGCAGCCAAAATTAGATCGCGCTGTAGAAGCGCCTATTGAAGGAGCAAAGCGATCGTTTACTGGTGTGTCTGCCTTTCTCGGACTTCGACCGCGTTCGACAGCAGATGTAGGTGACATAAGAGCCGAACCGCCGATATCCAGAGGCGAAGATGCATGTTCGCCATCATTGCATGCCGTCACAAGCGGCAAACACGTGATTGGTGGTCGAGACACACTCCGACTCGTACTTCTAGTCGAGAGTGAACAGGAAGTTGCAGCAGAGGTGCGAGAAAGGGACCGGTATGGTCGAGAGAAACGCCGGTCAAGGGTGGTAAAGTCGCGCGAACGTGATCGGGACCGGCGGCGTGTTGATGTGAGAGGTTGATTGCGGCAATTTGAGGGCTCAGGTTCGTCTGCCTGTGATGTGGAAGCTTCGTCAACTTCTTCCCAGCCAATGTCCCAGGCTATCTCATCCACCATCGCGATAGTCAAACGGTGCCGCACTTCACGCTCAAGGCATCCCTTCAACACACGGGTCGCTCCGCGACCGATGTCAGATGGCATGTCGTATACGCCTGAAAAGAGTGTGTGGGCGAAAAGGGGACACAAAGATACTGTTACTCACCATGAAGGATTTTCATTGTCAACCTAGGCTCAAACGGGTCAGAAAACGGAAGTCGACCTGTGAGCAGCACATAGAGCAGACACCCTAATGCCCACATGTCTTGTGTTGGGTTCGCACCATGATGCTTTCCAGGTGTTTGTGGCGACAAAAGTTCTGGTGCAGCATATGGTAACGAGCCCGGTTGAAATGCGTGAGCGGGATGGACAGGAGCAGGGGAATGGTTGCCGGTAGGGGTGGAGGTGCGGTGACGGCGAGGTCCATGTCGCGAGATGACCGCGTGGGTAGGAAACGAGGCCATCGGTTGTCGCACGGTGTGATGTATGGCGGAGCGGTGGCGATGAGCGGGAGAGCTGTGTTGGTTTTCCATGCGTTCCTCGTCGTCTGACTCGCCTATTTTGCGGGTGAGACCAAAGTCGCAGATTCGACAGACGCCCATTTCATCTACCAGAACATTTTCAAGCTTGATGTCTCTGTGAACATATCCTGTAACTTCGTGCAGGTATCGTACACCTCGGACGACTTGGCGAAACATCATCCCAGCGTCATCATGAGGTAAGCCGGGGGTGCCGTCCCGTTTGAGGATGTCGAAAAGCGAGCCAGCGGGGCAGAAGAGTGTGACGTAAAAGTCGGCGTAAGACGTATGTTCAGTGGCGAACAGAGGAAGGATATGTTCGTGGCTCAGAGAAGACCAGACCTCTGTTTCATGGTCAAGACGCTTTCTAGTCAAGGATGGATCACACTGTCTTTCGATGTCTGATCGCGTCACGATCTTGATGGCGACGACGCCGCCTGAAGGGGAGAAGGCACGCCTGATGGTGGAAAAGCCACCTTGGCCAATGACTGGGCCTAGAACGTAGCCAGCCACCGTTTCGCCCTCATCATCAGGCATCCGGGCAGGCAGGGACTGTATAGGTGGTGTGAATGCGGCCAAAAACATGGCCGCAGGGGATATGTTTGTCTCTTGTGACTGTAAGAACGGAAGGGAATCAGATGAGCTCGACTCTTCGCACAGGAGTCTCTGCGAGACTTGTTGATCAAGATCCGAGGAAGGCGGGCCGGCATTGTGAGGCTCGGGAAGATCATCCGAGCGACGAGGGGCGCTGAAGAAGGAGTCCCATGGATTCGTGAAGGCATTCATGGGAGAGGAGGACTCGGTGGGCTGTGAGAAGGAGAGAGGGTGGAGAGATGAACAAGACGAAAGTAGCATTGAGGAACACGTAGTGATGGTGGTAGGATTGTTAAATAAAGGAGGGGACGGAGATATGGAGATACGGGCGAGATGACCTTATAAACGAGATGGCAGCAGGGAGCGAGATGTGCTGGGACAGGAGTGGAAGGTCTCCCGATTTAAATGTGAGAATAATTTACCATTTTAACTCAATCAAACAACAGCAGCGGTTCGTCGTCACTCATCATAACAACGACCGTCCTTCGAGTTCAGTTTTCCGTGTGGGTCCGCGGCGGACGAGTAGCCTCACGGAGCATTATGGCAGGGCGGTACGGCGTAACCTTCTTCAGAAAAGGAAGATACACTGCGCCCCATTTCCTTGCGGAGCCTATCAGCAGGGCCGAGCATGGAAGCAAGTTCGCATCCGCTCGGGATGCGGTCGTAGAGTGACTCACTTCTCTTGACCATCTTGGCGCGGCCAAAAAAACGTTTCAGTTTGGAATCGGCGACCTTTAGAAAACTGTTCCGAGACGCTTCCCAAGCGAATGAGGATCTACATACAGTACCGACGGCCTGGAACCCTTCCTGCGGTAGCTTCTCTCAGCGCAAATGAAGCTTTGAGTCTTCGAACCCGGGCCGGCTTGCGACATTATCCTTGAAACCAAAGACTAACATCCTGGTAGCTCCCGCAGACCAACGTTCGAGCTCTTGAACGGTGCACCACTCAAGTGAGTCTTCCCTTGCACACCGAACGCGCCTGTGGCACTTGACCGGGCCTGACTGATCCCGTCACACATAAGCCCCGTTTGGCCGACAAGTTATAGAGCACACACCATGCAGCAGACACGACCTTTATCAACTTTGGGTTCCGTCGCGCCACATTATCCACCATATATTTACTCATGGCCCACCACCAACTCCGTTGCGCAATGGCCGTGCCTCCGCTTCTCCCCTTTGCCTGTAACGTGTCCCGGCGAACGTTCGTAAGAGAACACGAAAATGAACGCTGTTCTTCGTCCATACCCGCCAGAGCAGGCAGGATGGATGTTCGATCTCATCGATATAGCCATCCCTTACGGGAATTGCATCCCCTGCCCCCCACGTACCCATCACACGGTAAACTGAAAGACTGACACCGAATCGGAACAACCAGGCCCACCATTAACCGGACACGAGCGCTAATCAAGCCAAGCACGAGAACGTTCAGCATCCGAGTTCAGAAGCAAGCCATGATGGTGGCTTGGCCGTCGACCCGAATGGCAGATGTGCAGCCAGACCCACCTCTCGCGCTTCAACGTTCTACCCCACTCCCAACATCCCCTAAGGTCAAACGCAGCAAGTGACCGACATCTGAACTTACCGCGTTCAAGCCCTCACTCGAACAGAAACGACATCCAGTTGCATGTGTTACCCCACACCCAGGCTTGTCCTGACGCGAGCAAAGTCGCACGCGCTGTGTCGAGTGTGGTAGATGTTCAACGCTGGCCACAAAAACTTCCTCGGAGCCCCACGCATCAATGAGATTATCGTGACATCATTTGAAATCCATCCCGACGCACACGGCCCTTCTGAAGCAGACACATAGGAACCGTAAAAGCCAAGCCAGGCTAAATCCAACCACCCGTTCCACTCCACACTTGTCGGCACTTTGACTCGCCTGCTTTCCCCGAGATGTCACCTGAGCAAGTTTCACATCGGATTTCGCGGGACCACGACGCCTCTCCTTGTGGGCCTCGACCCTTTTGTGTACTGACCAAGTATGGGGTCACGATTGTGTCAATACCGGCCCATCTGTTATGTTTGGTATGTATGGACTCGTTGCACCCCGATCCTCGACACAGGTCACACATGACGTGGACGGAGATCAGCGCCATGCAGGTCATGCGGTATTTGCGTGTCTCGGATCAGCCCGGACGAGGGCCCACCGGCATGGCCTTGGCTCTGGTCTGGAACCTGACTGTTCACGTTGCACACGCCCGCACGAACGTTGATTCATAGCTGAATATATCGTCACACGGAGTACGATCACCGTCAGACGGTTTCGTACGGTCCCGGGTGCACGATCACCTGATGGGTCGAGATGGAAGCGTGTTGCTCTGCTGCACAATGTGCGCACACGCCCTGCAGAACCTCAGAGCGACCTCTCCAGAGACCTCATTCGTGGGCGCCCTTGCGTCGTCCCTCATCCCTTTTATTTCTGACTCGAACCTACGCTCAGCGGGGTATCTTCGAATCACCTCTCGCCGGACGTACGCCGCGCACACTATACATAATTATTATTTTATTCTGACTTCGCCAGAGAGAGCAGATGCGCTCTGGTGATACAGGCACGATACCTACATGAAACACGCACGCACGCAACGTGGGTGAATTTAGGACGCTCCAACCTTGCCCTTCCAGACATACAAGCAGGTGCTGGAGCAGGAATCAGCCGGTGGACGGATCCGCTCCCATACAGGGTCTATTTCGTAGAGCCGAGAAAAGCAAAAAAGAGAAAAGGAAGGCATAAGTATGCCCCATGCGCCGACCACTAGCTCGGGTTTCAGGTGGGGATCTGGTCGCTCTGTTTGCCACTCCACTCCACGATGCACGTGGGATGCGACATCACCCATGACGCACGAGCCTCTTGCCGTCCATCGTAGCATTTCCCGCATTCCCTTCAGGAACGAACGAAAGACAGAGTCGCGCGGGCGGTTGGTGCAGCGCCTACTTCGACGAGGAGCCCATCTAGGTGGGTGCGCTATCCGCCCCGTTCGACCGCACCTTTTTTCTTTTTCCCCCTTCTTTCGACGTCCCAGAATCCGCAGTGTGGCTGGCGGGACGAAATCTATGCAATCTAACATCCATGCCTACGGTGCAGTGGCGTCGCATCGCCCCCCCCCCTCGCCAAATTCCAATATACCCCTGATTGGCAACACCCAGGATCCGGAAAAACGGACCCCGTTCGTTGGACACGCACGTGTGCCTGCCCCAGCTAGTTCACCACGGGCGACGCTGTCGACGCCAGGGGCAGTCTGCATAGTGGGTGGGTGGGTGGACACGCGACGAGGCCCTAGCGACCTGGGGGGGGCCCTGTGACCCTGAAGATCATGTCACGCGTGCTGGCGCCGCTACAGAGTAGCCCTCTTTTGGGCCGGACCCGTGGGGTTCTCGATCGGATGAGTGACGTGCGTGGGGGCAGTAGGTCCGACGGAGCTATGTACCGCTTCAGTAGTAGGTACGCCTCGCTCGTCTGCGCCTAGCACCAGCGATCGAACTGTATTTCTCAAGCAACAGACGACGTTCCAGGTGTGTTTCCACGAGAGGGTACAACCTACAAGGAGGTAACGAGGCAGAAGAGGAGGTAGACGCGGCATACTTTGCTCAAGGCAACAATAAATATATACTACAAACGACGACGGCCGTCGTTCAAAGCGATATCATCAGACGCGACACGCGGAGAAACGTTGCACGCCCATTCAGGGTAGTAAGCAAACCTCCGTATCCAGGAAGCGACCCACACTCCCGAACAAAAACTCGCCGATGCCGAGGCCTAGGACGATGGATATAAAGTAGGCGCCGTTGTACGTCCTGTAAAGCCCCTCGCCGTCGAGCCATCGGACGCGTCCCCAGAAAGCGATCAAAGACTTACATGACGACCAGCATGAGTGCATACGCGAACGTCGACTGGACGGCTTGCATGACCCCGCGCGGGATAGCATGAGAGAGCACGAGCCGAGGCATGAACGACGTGCGCGCAGAGGCGGGCCCGCTCTCAGGGGTCTCATGGCCATCTACCTTGCCGGCGTTCGCCACTAAGGCCGTCCTGGCCGTTCCCAAAGTCAGACCTGTCGACCACAACACCCATACGAGGCGCACACGAACCTAGTAGACCTCCAGCGCGGCTCCAGGGTGCGCCGATAGGCGGCGAGGGACCGCTCCAAGATGGAGAACAAGACCAGGCCTATACAAGCGCCAGCGATCGCGCCGTCGGAGGAGGGCATCCAGCTCTTGAACAGAACGGCGTCCGCGTTTCCGAAATGCATCCAGGGGATCATACCCGCCGACATGCTGCTGTTCGTAGAGCCCATCGCGTCGTTGCTATTGGTCTTCTTTTTTTTTTCCTGAGTTCGTGGTTGATAGCTGGGGAGAGGCGACGACTTCGTATCGATGCGGAAACGCGCTACAAAGCGTTCCGTCCTCGGGATCAGCCGAGCATGAGGGCATGGACCCTGTTGCCACTGGGACCTGGGCTGCTGACGCCAAGGGGAAGCTGGGCTTATCAGGCAGAATCCAGTCAGAAGGCGACAGCTATGGAAAGCGATTTGTTTTCACCCGCGTTTTTCAAAGAGTGCCGTCACTTGAATCAGCAGGACATGGACCGTCGACCCTGAGCTGCTGATGCCATGGGGGAGCCTGGCCTACCGGGAAGGATCCAGTCCACCGTGCGATCGCCGTATGGGCCCGAGGATCGGCACCCACGCACATCACCTAGGGCACTCAAAGGTCAATGTGAGGTAAGTGGACTCGTGGAACACTAGTGCAATACTTACTGTTCTTCTGGCCGCCGCTGGGTGCCCGACTGCAGATGCCCCACGAACAGTACAAGTTTGCGATGAAAAAAGGCAGCCATGTAGAGCAACTGCATGCGGCTTTGCGTGATTTTGACGGGGCGGAACACAACAGACCCAGAAAAGCTGTGCGAATGTCTTCCGCCATAATTTCGATCCACTGCACATCCTACTGAGCGTGTACATTATCCCAAAAGATCAAAGTCAAGATGGACAAGGGTATGATATCAAATCAGAAAGAACGTCATACTTTCATCAAAACAAAAGTGCACTGTCACCCGGATAAACCAGGAAGGAGAACGTTATGCGCATCCCTCCTCTCCGAGGACAGGTCAGCATCCATGTTGTGTTTGTCCGTAAGTCCATCGTCAACTAGGACAGGAGGAACAGGAGCAAAAACGGATATCGGCGAATTAAAGAAAAGAAAACGGTGGGGCAACTAGTTGAGAGGATATGCAACTTGGACGTGGCGAGGAAAACAACTCTATCAGCGTGCTGGTATGTGCGAGGTCGTGTGCGCAAGGAGGCAAATCACAGCCAGTAGTGGCGAAAAAATGGGCAGTCCCACCCCCTCCAAAACTTGGCTCCATCAGAGTAGTAACGATGCGATCCCGAGTCCTGCGATGAGCGAAAACACGACCGTCAAGCTTGACACGCTCCAGTTGTGCGCGCCGGCGTTTGCAAGGAGGACTGCTGCACGCTTGGGCCGTGTGACGTTCCGCAGTGCTTGTGTCGGCAGCATGTTTGGCGATGATGAGAGCTGCCACATGGGTGCCAGAGGAGTGCCGTCAAACTGATATAGTTGCAGGGTATACCCACGCACAGCATCCTGGTAGATACTCCAGAGCTGGTAGAGTTCGGTATCGTTGTAATTTTCGATAAAGTTGGATACAGGCGCACAAGGGTCTTGTATTTGTTGGTAACCGTCGCCAAAGGGAGTGAGGACGATGGAACCGTTGGTGACGAGCTCGTAGGTGCCGTGACACCAGTTCATGACACCGGTGATACAATTAGGTTGGGTACCTGGTGGCATGCGGGTGAGTAAAGAATCCAAGAACGAGGGGAGAGGGTCGGTCACCGTTCCCCTTCAACCGGTACCGTGCAATTTCATAAAAGCCATCCGAGGTACTGTATGAACGCCATCTCAACTTGCGACGCTGCACATACGGATTCGACTCACAACGAATAGGATATGCCGGTTGTTCGTGGGTATATAAACGATTCGTTGGCGGGTAGTGCAAAACCCTGCGAAGAGGTGGGTGTGAATGAGATGGGGGAGATGTAGGATGTCTGGATGACTGACCGACCCAGTGACGACGTTTTGGCTTCCCGAGGACCATGTACCAACGATGGTCGTCACGTTGTGTATTTGGTCGTAAACGATCTGACAAAAAGCAGGCGTTGCTGCGAGGAAGAGCGAGAAGAGGGCCAGGGCGATCATGTTGAGGGAGGACAAACGAAGGCGTGCTTTGCTGGCACGACGGAGCTGACAACGACGACGGTGATGAGAGGCAAGTACTATGTTTGACCTTGTTTGTACTACCTGATCGTTGCATTTCGGTCGGTCCGACGAATTCACAGCAATGGCACAGCGTTATAAAGTCAAGTAGTAACTTTTAATCCTTCTTCAAGTCTCTTCGAACAATAAAGATGCGCTCGCCCTCGTCTGTCGGCGTGAGCTCCTGCACGCCTCGTATGTCCTCCAGACCTTGCACACCACGGCCCTTGGCAAGCACGATATACATTTCGAGTCCGTCACCGACCTGGAAAGGTAAAATTAGCGCCGAGGTAAACGGAGGATCAGAACCACAGGACCTCGATGTGGCGCTCAGTCGCGCCCGTGAACGAATCAATGACTATCGACAGAATGGTCGGAAGGGGTAAATGTGCCGGATGGGACGTGCCCGGCGCTGGTCGTTGGTTCTTAAAGTATATCTGCGGTGGCGTGCGCATCAGCGATCGACGTGGCAAACGGGTGCACATCAGTAAACGATTGGAAATGTAGATGAGCGGTCGAATGTACCTGATTGTCCAAGAATGGTTGTACCAGCGATTGCGCAGCGCCAGCTGCGCGGCATGCCTCACGCTCATACGAACCAACGGGATCGAACGAGTAGACCGCACCGGTGCCTGACCTGACGGATAAGAAGGGAGATGAGAAAGGACGCATTTGACGAACCGTCTTCCTCTATGCCACCCAGGATATTGTACACGTAAAGAGGAAAGAGTCGCCGAGCATAGAGCATTGTTTGGATCAATCGTGCAATAGCACGGACGGGCATGTCTTTGGAGTGGGCATGGCGATACCACTATCAGAAAAGCGGATGAGCGAACGTTTGGAGGTCAGGACAAGGACATACTTCCAGACGCCGCTTTACATCCTTGACAAACATATTTCCGTCTGCCGCAAAGCCATTTACGGCGAGAACTGCACGATCTGTCCTGTAGAAGGTGTCAGCGGTCTTTCATGATGGGGTGCATGACGCGTACAACGGAAAGACCTTTGGGGCATATCGCGTCTGGATGCTATAACCCTCGCTCTGCCTGGTATCACCCGCGATGACGGTAAAGTCAGCACCGGCAATGGCGAGGATGGTACCGCCGTTGTCAGAGTAGGGGTTGAATTGTCTCTGGGTTGGATGGGCGATGTGGTCCATGTCGAGCATGTTACAAGGCCGCGTCATGTCCAAGTCTGCACGTACTGTCGGAGTTTAAATTTGGACCGCACTGTAGCTGGACAACAGAGGTAGGAAACCCAAGTCCGCTCCTCCATCAACGTAGTCAATAATGCGAGTCGTTCAGTGGCATTGATATTTTATTGTTGATGGGGTACCAGACGACGAGTGGATGCGTCCTTTGGGTTTCTTTCTATACCTCCCTAGTCGCACATTTAAACAATTATGGCAATAGGGACCCATCGCTCGCCCACACATAGTTCTTGTACAAACTTACCTCGCATTTCTTACCCAAGGGTCCTGCATGAGTTGGTGCACTCGAATCACGCTATTTGCACTGTCTCAACCCCCCCATCAGACTCCGAAGCGCTCAACGGTCGACTGCTTTTTGCGATCCCGAAAAAGGGTAATACCTGATCAGCGTGATGTTCCAAGGGATACCAATCGCCCACAGGGAGACTGCACGAGCGATGCATGGAATTACTCGTCGGTACGTCCGCTGCGCCGACCTCGATGTAGACCCGATTTGCTCTGGCAAGTACTGATGGAAGTCATCAGGTGCGGACATTCAGTTTCGACGATCGAACCGCCTCGACGTATGCCTCGTGATGAACCATCCCATCGCACTGTAAGTTTGTCTCTCATCACATAATTCAAAAATTTCCCTTTTTTTTTGCGCAATTTATTCTTCGCAAAGATCGTGTTCTGACGCTCACACGTTTTGTATGTATAGCGTATTCCTCCCCGCGGGAGACATCCCTTCTTTTGTTGGCAACGGCAACGTTGATCTCGGTATCACAGGTCACGACGTTATCCTCGAAGCCAAGATGCAAGACAAGGTGACCGAAGTTCAACGCCTCGGCTTTGGAAAATGCGCGCTTCAAGTTCAAGTACCAGAACGTGGGCCGATCAAGACAGTCGACGATCTCGCCGGGAAACGCGTCGTCACGAGCTTCGAAGTCCTCGCGGGCGAGTATTTCGAGCGGCTGGACGATCAGTTCGCGTTGGTGGGAGAACAGAGAACCAAGATTCAGTATATCGGCGGAAGTGTGGAGGCGGCGTGCGCATTGGGTTTGGCAGATGGCATTGGTACGTGGGCACCCCATCCGCTCATCGCATCTGTGCCTTACTTCGCCTTATCTAGTCGATCTCGTTGGTATGTATCCGCGCCGCACTAACGCCTGAAACGCCGCGAATGACGGATTGGGACTGATAGAATCGGGCGATACCATGCGTGCGGCGGGATTGCGCGCCATCGCGACGGTGCTCGAAACTGAGGCGGTGCTCATCAAGTCCAACACGCCGTCAGGTGCTGAGCACACGCCGTTGATTAATCTGATCTCGAGTCGCATCGCCGGTGTTGTAGCCGCCGGAAGATACGTCTTGTGCTCGTATAATATCACTCGCGAGGCGCTCCCGCGTGCGATCCTGATCACACCTGGACGACGTGCACCGACGATCAGCCCACTAGAGAAGAGCGATTGGGTAGACGTGTCTGCGATGGTGGAGAAAAAGGAGTGTGCGAGGGTGATGGATGAGCTAATGAAGGTCGGTGCTGAAGACATCTTGATCTACAGCTTGAACAACTGCCGTGTGTGACCGGGCCTCTCTCTGTATGATTGCTGACATGACTTAAATTGTAATGCAATGTAGAGTCTTTGCCTCGGGCAATGCGGAGATCTGAGCAGTTGCTGTGTCAATGTTACGTTTACCACCGATTACGTCGACTAGCTGGACTAGTGTTTCGAATTGCTTGATTCTTGTCTTGGGACCGAACAGTAAATTTTTAAAGGTATTCATCGTGCCGGACTATAAAGTCAGGTTCGACTGACTCAGGGTGGACCTCCATCGTGATGATCGCTTACACCCCCGACCGCTTCAGGGCCCTGGTCGCAAAGCTTGTCAAGTCCCCCGAGAGTTTCACGTCTGACGACCTCAAGCTCGCTCTCGAACACCTGTTCACCCCTGACGTCGTCCCCCCCGCGCAAATTGGCGCTTTCCTCGCTGCGCTGCACATCCACCGCGTCGAGCGACACCCTGAAAACCTCACAGCGGCTACCGAGATCCTGCTCTCTCGGGCACTCAAGGCCGCGGTCGAGGACGCCGACAAGGACTTTGTCGTCGACATCGTCGGGACAGGCGGGGACGGACACAACACATTCAATGTCAGCACCACCGCTGCCATCGTTGCGGCCGGTGCAGGAGCACGTGTAGTCAAGGTACGCGAAAAAAAAAACCAGGTTCATCCTCGCACCGATCAACGTGTTCCATCATCTTCTTTTAGCACGGCAGTCGGGCATCCACCTCCTCCTCGGGCTCCGCAGACCTCCTGCAGTCCCTCGGCTGCCACTTTATTCCCCCGACCGGGGACGGACCCATGCCTATCTCCCGCATGCCGTTCACGTTCGTCCTCGCCCCGCACTACCATCCCGCCCTCGCCGTCATCGCGCCATACCGCAAATGCCTCCCCTTCCGCACTCTCTTCAACATCATCGGTCCGCTCATCAATCCCGCACGGCCCCGCGGTATGGTCCTCGGCGTCGCCGAACGCCAGCTCGGATTCCCATTTGCGCAGTCGCTGAAGGACGCGGGCGTCGTCAAGGCCCTCGTCGTGTGTGGCGCCGAGGGCCTCGACGAGGTTAGCTGTGCGGGGGACACGTGGGCGTGGTCGCTTGGCCCTGATGGGACGATCACCGAGACCGTGCTCCACCCGGAACAGTTTGGGCTCGGGACGCACCCGCTCGTGGCGGTAGCGGGTGGTCGGGCTTCGGAGAATGCGGTGACGTTGACAAGGATGCTGGCCCCAAGTGGGGAGGGGTTGGAAGACGAGGAGTTGAGACCCGTGGTTGAGTTTGTGTTGATGAATACGGCGGCGCTGTTGGTCATTGCTGGGTTGGCGGTGGATTACAAGGATGGGGTGCGGTTGGCGAGGGAGAGCATCAAGTCCGGGGCGGCTTGGAGGGCATTGGAGACGTTCCGTGAAGCGGGGCAAGCGGCGATGGCAAGCATTCCGGGCCAAGGAAATCAGTCCTAACTCGTATTGTATAGATGATCTCAGCAGAGAATACTGTATTCAGCACCAAACGACCTCGAAGCAAGCTCGCCTCATTTCAATAAGCAGCTACCTGATTGTCTCAGCGAAAGCTTTCCGGGAGCACAAGGATGGTGCTTACGCGGCTATCTGGCCTGTCAAGGAGGCCCCGATGACCGAAGTATCTCGCCTTCCGTGGGAGTGAGGCCACTCAATGCACAAAGATGGCATTCCCTGGCGTCTGCTAGGGTACACACGGATCCGGTTCATCAAGGACACGGAGATTATTATGCCAGCCTGATTGAGAAATGCACTTTCTCTTGTCGCGGAGCGCGCGTAGTGATGGATGTCGCTATTTGGTGGCTGAGCGCTGAGCTCTCTCAGTGTTGTTCGGCTGGATGGTGAACTGAAACAAGTTGATGTTTACCCGACCCACGATCCTGAGCCCTGATCATCCCACGTTGAGTTCTCGCGGCTGCGACTTTACCCCGATTGGACGCCCCACACCCTGCCAGCATGGAAGTGCAGCATTCGAATGGACAAGTGGCTCCGTAATCAAGGCGTCCCGCAGTTGGGCTCACGTGGTACCACAACTGCACGTTCTCAAGTTCCTGCTTCTCCATACCCACCGACTGATCTACCCTGCTGCGCAGTGCACAACCCGAGGATAACGGACTTCAGTAGGGACGTTCGATGCTGAAATCGGCCCGCCGATTTGGGAGCCGATCTCGACATGGGTTCCACTAGCGAAGTCCGCCCTTGGCTTGCCCCCAGTTTCGAGTGTGATTTGGGTCGATCTCCGGAATTCAGTACATAGGGGCGGAACAATTGAAAAGGGCGAGGCAATCTGCCTTGCTTGGACGTCCGACGCCTCTTCGTGATATAGTTTGACGCGTCTCGATTTGAGGAGCAACGGGGACGGAAGGACGAGCGGCCGAGCAGAGAAAGACATACACATGATCGTGCTCCATAACATAAACTTGCATGGCACGCCAGCGCGCAAGCGGCGTGAGAAATGAGTCTCGGGAGATACAGCCGAGATGGTGAGGTGTTTGCTCGGCTTCAACGGCATCGATTCACAGCTCGTGCCCCTGACCGAATGGGCGCCAGTGGTTCTCCATAGAGATGGCGTGGAGAGAGAGTAAGGGTGATAAACAAGGAACTGCGATGGGACCCCAGGGAAAAGGGTTTCAAATCGGAGGATCTGGTGGCATCCAGAATTATTCTCCTCGTCAGTCGCGTCTTCGTATACGCATAATCTCGCTTTTAGCTCCGTCCTCGTCCATTTCAATATCGTCGTCGTGGGGTATCGTACTCCAATTGT
Organism: Tylopilus aff. balloui; assembly: GCA_038089055.1. Lineage (NCBI taxonomy): Eukaryota > Fungi > Basidiomycota > Agaricomycetes > Boletales > Boletaceae > Tylopilus > Tylopilus aff. balloui. Next base: position 14,425 of record JBBPKC010000152.1, read on the forward strand.
CTGAAAAGGACGGGGAGATTATCCCAGTAACTAGCCGACACGTCGTTGGCATCCCTAATCGTCAACTACGGAACCGGACTTGAGAGCCTTAATGGGAGGACTACGTGGAATTCTTCTTTCACTTTCCGGGCCTGCGCGATTGCCATCTTCGAATGGCTACTCCTTGAATGGCGTGAGCAGGCGAACCAAAGGAACAAGGACTGACCGGATTTGGCGGGGACTGTGAGTATGTATTTGTCAATAACAGAAAAATAGCACGAGGGATAGGTCAAGACGCCGCTCCGATCTAATATTGGGACCATGCACGCGCGAAGATGTGTACGCACCCCTGACAGGCTGCAGCTCTGTTTTGTTACCAAAATGTCTCCGGACGTCTTCCAACAAGTCTTCAGTTTGTCGGTGTGGTCAACGATGATAAAGGAACCCGGACATACCTCCTACAAACACTCCAGTCTGTGCCTCGGAACACATTTCAGCTTTGGGAGACCAATGGACCCAGTCGTGTGGAAGAGCAGACTCAGTGGCCGCATTGATCGGGCGACTTCCTTCCGTGCACGTAGGTCTTTGAGCAGTCCGTATCGGCGGATGTGCGACTTTGTATGTTCCTACACTGAATGCGTTGTGCGTGGTAGTAGTATTTTGGGAAATTGAGGGACGAGGAAAATTTTCTGCATCTTCGTTTCTGCCCGAATAACGTCAAGTCTTTGTCCCTCCCTAGTGCCTCAGCTCGGTATATTTCATGGGCGCCGCGGTCCTTAATGACAGGTAACATCACATTTGGTCACCACGACATATGGGTCCGATAGACGGATGAAAACCTGAAGCGAATCGCGGCCAAGTCTGTATCACTATGGGTGGTTGTTTTGATTTCGATTTGTTGTTCACATGACGCGATGGACGCTCCAGAATGGTTAAGTAACAAACCTCGACTCATCGGGCCTAAGATGTATGAGTTGTGACTGAGGAGGGCTCCGCTGCTTGAAATGTACCTGGACAAGTTTAGCACGGTGTTTGCGCTTGATGATATTCGAGAATCCCGTCGATAATTACACTTTTGTTGTCGATACAGATGAGTGATTTTCCGCCCGCACTATTAGTTGACCCAAGTTTTGTGCAGCTCGGGTGGAACGCTTGACGATGCACGGCCCGAGATCGGTGGCAAGCTTTCTTCCGTCCTCGGAGTCTTCCCGCTCTTGTGTGCTGTTGCAGTGATCTTCTTTGAGGTGCGCGACCGCAATTCGGGACATGCCTCGGTAAGTATGCAAGGCTTCATGTCACTCGCGCCGCGGTTTGTCATGGTATTGTGCCTGTAAGAGCGACCCTGACGAGAGGTCCTGATATAGTCCAACATCGACTGGCGTACTGTGGTTCCCCTCTCCGTCCCTCCCACTCCTTCCGCGTCTTCCAACTACAGTCTTTCACTTCGTTTTCACTGACACCTTGTTTGATCGACGGGACCTTGGTTGTGGTATATTGGCCTATGATGCTCAATGGCTCGGACGACTCTCGACGCTGCTGGTCACCGTCGGTGGTAACTGTGGTGGATTCAAGGGTAGCATCATCGAGCTGTGTCTCAATACTGGAGGGACCCGTCAATAAGCCCATTTGCCCCCGCAAGGATTTTGGGCTGTTGACTGTGCCTGCACGGCTTCGCTGCGACGCTGACCAGCCGGTGGAGTTCGGTCGGTGGACTCAGTTCGGTCTGGGTCTG
>JBBPKC010000152.1:32788-45944 GCA_038089055.1 Tylopilus aff. balloui
GGTTATGAGGTGGTAAATAGGAAGTTAGCCCTCAGAGAAAGAACCTAACCTTGCCTTTTAAGTCGGGTCATCATCCCCAAAGCACCCGCCTTTGGAATGCAGCGAGAACACCAAACACAGATAGTCACTATCGCATCATCTTTACGCTCCACTCATTAGCTGCTTGGCATCGGGACCTGCCTGCCCAAATTGTCGTCCTGTGACGTGGAGAGGATGATGACACTGGGATCGGAAGATTTGATATAGGTATATCCATGCGGAGGTCATGTGGCATCCGTGTGTGCGTGTGGAATCCGGATAATTGGTTGACAATATCAAACGTTCCAGTGAACGCGTGCGACCCGACGTTGGTTAAGAAATCCAGTACAAGGCGCATAAGTTACCGGGTCTCGGGAAAGCACGGAATGAGAGTGGTAACTTTGTGTGCAGGGTTGAAGTTCCGTAGGCACGCCAGTGCGGAACAACGTCAGATCCGGGTGGAGCTCTTTGCTCCACGCCTTGCCTCATGTGCTAGATGAGCGTACGAGAATGCTTTTGGGCGAAATCTAGAAAGATTTCGAAGGCCTGCGCACACGTGTTTCAAGAGACGAAACAACCGTTTCACCCAAAGCCAGGATACGAGCACCATTACTGTTATCTCCCCAAGGTCAGCCGATGACGGTATGGAAGCCAAAACCACGCGGGCACATTCTCCGTTGATTCTAGACAGTATGGGTCGCACACAATTGTAGATCAACACCACGCACCTAGATATGGGACATACTGCCGTAAACCGGATGCCCATCGTCCTTTAATCGCATATTGGTAAGATCCTCACACTTGAAATCCGGTAAACCACTGACACTAGCGGTCCAGATAACGGAGTAACTCCTCAGCTGAAGTCAGCGCGTAAAATGCCAGTACGACCAGCGGTCATTTTAGAACAGGTTCTCGCCCACCAACCCCGTGGTTGGAGTGGCCGTAACTTTTGCCCCAGAAAAACAAGGCACGGTCAGCACTAGACGGAACAGATGCTGTTCCGTGTGACAAGACTTCCAGATTCCCGATGGGTTAAACTTCGGCCAGTCACAGAAACCAAGACATTGCACCGGACATGCCACAATAGGGTGAGCCTGACGAGGGATGACATCTGATGATGGCCCACTTAGAGCGATGATTGTTTCAGTAAGTCAGTATACTCACGTCTAATCCATGTCCCGTCTCGCAGATCTTCGGTGTCGACAGGATGGGTGCCCTTACTTGAGACATGATAAGAAGCTTCTCAACAGAACATGGAGTCGAATGCCATCGTCATGCAAAAGGGTAAAAAGTCTAGTTGCATTCTGATTACCTGGTATTGCGTAGTATGGTTATCTTTCGTGAATAGAAAATGTTAGCAACGCGACGACGCCTGAGGATCGGTAGGTCATAGAATAGAAACGACAAGTCATATGCGGAGGTGCAGCAAAGAGTTCACTCTAGCTTCTCCAATTCCTCCAGCCTTTGGAGAACGACATCTTTGCTGGTCTCTTCAATCTCGCCAGCCAAGAATATTTCATCCAAAATAGCATACACCTGATGAGTTCCGCAGATGAAAAAAGGCGGTGCGTACTACGGCAGGGTTACAAACCTTGTAGAAGTTGAAAACGAGATCCAACTCGCACACGTTATCGAAGAAAGAGTCTGCAGAGGAAACGCGTAAAGCATTGTCGGAAGTCGCAGGCAGTATGCTTCCAAGGAGTTCAGAGCTTACCGAGAATCTCTACGAAGAGATGAATAGCTTCCAGATAGGCAAGTTCATTATCGTTGGCGTCGACGCATACACAGAAGAAAAGGCCTGCATAGCGACGGTATACTATCTTGTGGTTCTTAAACTGCGGGCTATGTGAACTGGAGCGAGTCTTGCTGTTGTTCTCATCGACTGACCTCGACGAAATTGGACTGATACTTCTGATCACGAGGTGCGACCAGTCTGTGTACTTCACCCCGAAGCCTCACCTAGATGAAACAAGATTATTATAGTGCATCTTTGTTACAAGCAGCGAGTACCTCACCTTTTCCTCGTCGTCGTAGGGCACATACCACTTCGATAGTCGGGTTTTTCCTTGTCTGTTCTATATTCTCGTGTAAGATTCTTCGTATCTAGTCGAATGGAGCTCGGCTCACTTGCACAAGTATAAACCTGATCATCCCGCATTCAAGGTGGTCGCCGTCGACGTTCGTGCAACTTAGGAAGACAACAGGGAAGATCCAGATTAGGTAAAAAAGTCTCACCCTGCATTGTGCCTGCTTGGTTGCCGTTTGCTGCAAGTCCGTCAGTGGATAATGGCAAGGTCAAGTCCATTCTATGCATACGCGATAGCTATCGCAATGATGGTCGTCTACTCAGTTCGGTGGGGGCATAAACAACGGTTTCAAGGACTGAACTGCCATCCTCGCATTAACCCTCAACACACTTTCTTGTCCATCTCCGTCTCTGGAGCCAGTCGGCGAAGCAAACCCGAACCCAAGCTTGGACGCGGTCACCCGTACGTTTGGGTTGCTTCGCGCAACTGCACCATCGGCGGCGTCATTAGCCCAGAACTTGACAACCCTATCACGGGTGTACGGATGTCTCAGGACGGCTTGGCAAAAGTACCTGAGCAGGTGGGCACGAGGAAGAGTACGCTCAAGACGCCCGATCACCGGAGCGAGCACCACCGAGGCTGGGGGAGGCGGGTAGATGGCGGGCAAAATCTGGATGAAGACAGGAAGCACCAAGAGAAGCACGTTGCGCGCCAGGAAAAGATTGTCGTGCCACTGCATTGGTCATGGGAACGTCGTCAAGCGTCAGGAACGCGTCAGGGTGGAAAGGTCGACGTACCATGAACGCTGCATGGGTATCTTTCTCGAGTGGCAGGGCGCTGGCGTGGGTGAATGCGTAAACCTCGGCAAGGAATGCACATGCGAGCGCGCCGAGGACATTCGTTCTCCATCTTTGCCGGCCATTGACATTGGTGGTTAACAAGAGGAGCAGCGTAGCCGTTCGCAAGTAGTCGAGGAGAATACCCGACAGAACGAGGATCGCGTAGTCGGCGACTGAGGAACAATACGAGCACGTTTGGATGGCGCGTTGTCCGAACCTTGTCTCGCGTGAGCTCCCCGCCTGCTGAGGAAGAGAACGCGCGTACCTCACATACATATCTCTGCTTCCATGTACACCTAGTCTCGTGAGCAGCGTGTCCACATCTTTTGGAATTTCGGGAGGAACAATGATCTCATCTCGTCCTCCCATCGTGTTAAACCCGGCTTCCCTTAATAACAAAGACCTTATGTGGTCGACGGACGCGTTTATCGGTATCCCCAATCGAGCGAATAAATTTGGAGGTCTGTGTAATACCAGGTTCGATAGTATGAGCAGGGTGTGCAGACCAGCGGCTGCGGTCGCCATATAGTGGACCGTGTTCTTCTGTCCTTGTTGCCGACTTGGGAAGAGGTAAAACCACGCTGCCCCGAGCAATAGCACAGTCGAAGTAAGGACGATTGACGAACTCATAACAGTAACCCAAGCCGTGGTGCGCGTTCGTCAGTACCTCCAGTGGAATATAATCGGAGCTCGAGTGAACGTGGTTGTACGGAGTCGTCTCGGTCTTTTCGTTTCGCACACCACCAAATCGACTACCCACAGAAAGTGCTGCAGCGCACATCATAAAAGTCGGCTTCAGTCGTCCCTCACTCCTTCGAAACAACCCGTTCGAAAGCCTACGGGAGATCCGCTACGTGCGCATTCACGCTGCATGCTGCAGGGCAAATGAGACGACGAGACATGTCGGACTCCATCATTGAAACCGAGTGCAGCTCAGACGTAAGACACACTAACAATTGACAACTTGGAGGCTCTCTTACGTCTTGTCCCAGGCGATACTTCTTGGTCTCTGCGACACCCATCCGGCGAGTCAGATCGGACTTGCATTGTAAGTGTCTGATTGCCTTATGGGCCCTCAGTGCGAACCATTCCGTGGTTGGCAAAACACACACTCTCTACTCACAAATAGACCGGGGTACCAAACGCCAATCTGCCATACCACCTCAGCAGTGTTCGAAATACCTTCACGTCTTCATGCTCAAGGGGGAGATCGGCCTCGTCAACCGCTTCAAAGCGTTGGACGGAGTCCAAACGTTCGATCTTATAAAAGCACCCTGATCTTCAGGTTAAGCGTGTCAACGACGAAAGGGACTACGCAGAGGCAAGTCCTCAGAGACCGCAACCCTATTTCGTAGGGTGCATGTTCTGTTCCCCAGCTATCAGCGCTTGAGGGGCCTGATACCGCGCTTGGCAACGTTTGCCACAGTTGAAAAGGGGGGTACTTTACGATGATATACTGCAAGGACCCTGTCGGGCAGGTGTTGGAGGTGTGTTTTCTGTCCTTTGCGAAAACTGCTTATGCATGCTGTCGAAACTACGTGTACAGGGACAGGTTACGTGCAACTGCGTGCGTGAGCCGAGCGAATTACGCGGACGCATATAGAGGACACGCCGTCTTGCCCTTGCTAGAATCATGTACAATATTATTAAGATGCGATCCGTGAGCGCTGTAGTCAGTGTAATCCAATATTAGACGTGCTTCGTAGGTCGGCGTCGTTACCACGCTACCCATCGCGTGGTTCCTGGTGTCTATCCGCGTCTCGGACGGGGAGTAGCAGCGCACTGCTGATCAAGACCACGACCTATGCATGGACGAGTGATCAGCAGTGAGTTGACGTGGAGAGTGGGCGTTTGGCAAGCCTCACCAGGTGGACATGAGACATGAGCAGCGGTGCCGTCTCGATCGTCGCGGTGAGGATGCTGCCCATGATAATCGGCGAGAGGAAGCTGCCCGCGCCGGAGACCATTTCGACAGCTGCCAACGCCTCTCCTAGCGACTCTGACGTGAATGCTAATCTCGCATGGGGGGCTCTCAAAGGACTGACCTTGTTGTAGTGGGTCGACCGATCCGGCGACCAGGCTACGTATCATAGGATAACGTATGGTAGAAATTCCGAGGAAAATACCAGCTGGGTTACGACCAGTGAGTGACGACGGAACAAGAAACACTATGGAACGCTTACAGAAGACTAACATTCGCACTGTCTGGGATGCAGCGGCGCCCAGACTAGCGATCCCTATGATGACGCACGACGCGACAGCCAGGTGTACGTGAAGGCGATCCGAGGTCTTGGCTTCCTGCCCTCCACAGCTGGGCACCCCTTCTTCCGCGAAACGCACCACCTTTCGGTGGTAATAGGGATGCAAAAGCCGAATAAGCAGAGGGACAATCGCCATCAAGGCGATCGTGCTACTGACGGAGATAGCAGTGAAGAAAAAACCTGTCTGAGGCAAACAAGATCAGCTTGTACCGAAACGAATGGTCACCACTCACGTCCGCAGGGGTGAGGTGGTATAATGTTGTAACTAGTACCATGCAGGCGTCTGCGGCATAAGCATTGGCGACCATGAACACGAAGGTGTGCGCTGCACACCAAGTAAGTCGCCAGTTGCGAATCTCGAATCTGTGACTCGGTACGATCATCTTTAATGGTTCAAATATGTGTAAAGCCATGAAGCGGGTGGTTGCGGGGAATTCTTCAGCAGTGTGCTCGGAATGCATGCGTGACAGTGCGTTTCTTTTTTCCTGCGGGAAAGATTCCGGGAGGAGCGAAGCAACGTATATGAGTGAGGCTGCATATAATGCGGCTGCGATGTAGAACACAATGACAGCGTCGCCCGTCTGTGTTGTAACAGAGCCTCCGAGTGCGTATGATATGCAGGTGCCTAAAGAAACGTGAGACTTGGAGAGAGTTGCAGGCAAAATCCAGACCTAGCCCGGCCCAACCCGATATCCTGCTCAACGCGGTGGTTCTGAAAAAGCGGAATTAATTTAAAAGAGGATAACGTGAGTTGGGTCTATGATACCTGTTGTCGGGGGAGCATCCGTCTACAATGTACATGTCTACGAGATATGGGAAAGCACGAGAGAACAATCCAAATATCACCCCCACGAGGAGGAGCCATTCGCCGGGCGGATCTGGGGTATATTTCGATCCGGCTATCATGCAACTGCCCACCATCGCGGCGGTAAGTACAGTCAAGAAGGCCGGTTTCCTCCCGTATTGTGAAGAAATACGACTGAACATGCCGTACCCAGCAATCGCTGGGGTGCTTGTGAAAGACCGTAGCAACGGGAAGCAGTACAAACGCACATATAATGCTTGCGGTTGCGCCAAGTACTGCGAGAACTATCGCAAAGTAGCGCGCAACTTCAGGTGCATCGCAAAGGTCTGGGGTCCGACCTGGCACGAGGGTGTCTGGGTCTCCGTGTGATCTATACCAAAATCTGCAGACAAACTGCCGAATGACTTCGATGAGGGTGGTCGTCGGTATCCTGCTTGCTAGGGTTGTTGCAAGCACGACCGGAATAAGGAGTGTTTCCCGTGAAAACTTGAATCGCTCGGTGGATAGACTCTTGCTCGGCAGGCCAGCTGACCGAGAGTCTGCGAGGAGAGTGGTGGTTTCGGATGGTACTTGGACGGAGGACGACATGGCACAAAGGGTTGCCTACCACATGGGCTACTGTGAGCAGCATTGCCGCCAGCCACGTCCATCGCGTGCTGGGACGGTATTAAGAAGGCGTTGCTGGAACGTGCTCCGTACTGTGCACCATGCAAACTAGACCGCAGTCAGCGTTCTCTTCTCCACATACCGAGTAAGCCAAGCTCTAGTGGCTTGACGCAAGGCTTCAGGGGCCCTCACGGACGAGTACACAGCCTCGAGTGGCTATCATCCAATAGTACAGCGACATTCGCCCTCGGAGGGCGTTGTGGCACTTGCCATTGTTACTGCGAGCCCAGGGTCATGACTATTCCAGGCTCCTGAGTAAGGTGAGACCCCCGAATGCCATCAAACTAGGACCCCGGAACATTACACGTCAATGATATCCCGCCGTTCCTCGCCGACGTTGGCCAGCACACACCTCCACGATGGCTGATCCTACAAAGGCAGAGACAGAACAAGTATTCAAGGTGCTCAGGGCACAAAATGGAAACAAAGTCGGTCAGCTTTTTGTCTCAAATTCATACCCTGATGCGCAATCGATAGACATGCTTTGACTGTCAAGCCCGAAACCCGACCTGGTCGAGCGTTACTTTCGGTGTTTACATATGTCTAGACTGCTCCAGCGTGCATCGGAATATGGGCGTGCACATCAGTTTTGTACGGTGGGTGCAATAGAGTCTATCTCCTTATCTCCTCAAACCTCCGGTACGAGCAGCTCCACGAATCTAGACAGCTGGCAACTGAACCAACTACGGACTATGAAAGTCGGTGGAAATGTATCCGCAACGGAATTCTTCGCCCGTCATGGTGGCGCCTCACTCTTGAGTGACGCCGACACGAAGAAAAAGTATTCGAGCAGAGCGGCGGAGCTCTACAAGGAGGAGCTCGCCAAGCGCGTCAGGGAAGATACCATCAAGTATGTATCACCGAACTTTGCACTCGCAAAGTATTGATTTTGCTCTAGATTCCCTACCCGGGTCGTCGTTGAAGGAATGGACTTGACCCAGTCGACCGACTCCACGTCGCGGGCGGAAGACGACTTTTTTTCTTCCTGGGATAAACCCGCACCGCCTAAACCCACGCATTCTTCCACCCCAACCACGGTCCCACCTGCAATCGGTCGCCCTGTTCCGCGAACAGTAACATCAAGCTCATTACGCTCGACTTCCTCTAGCGGTTCAGCGAAACTGGGTGCTTCACGTTTGAACTCTTCAGGGTCGGCGACCCCTGCCTCTGCTAACTCTTCCACTGCCGCAAAAAAAACTAAACTTGGTGGTCTGGGAGCCAAGAAGGCCGCCGCACCGATTGACTTTGCCGAGGCAGAACGGAAAGCTACAGAGGAAGCGGAACGCATCAAGCAACTTGGGTACGATCGACAGCGTGAGGAGGAAGAAGAACGTGCTAGACAACCGGCCGAACCGGCCGTACAAGTAGATGCGAAAGCCAAGGTCGTGAACACCCCAGCGACGACTACGATACCCGGCAAGGTGGACATTCAGAAAGGAAATAGTCAGGACCTTGAGAGGTTAGGAATGGGTTTCCGAAAGTTAGGCTTCGGTAGCGTTCCCATTGCGTCACAGACGGCACCTGGCACGCGATCCACGTGTGTATCTACTATTTCATCTTTGTCCCCTTGCTGAGAATACCGTCGTTTGTAGCCCACCCGTTGATGATGCGCCCACAACTGCACGGGAAAAGTTTGGATCTCAGAAGGCCATCTCTTCGGATATGTTTTTTGGACGAAACGATTACGACCCTACTTTCCTTACTGAATCGAAGCAGCGGCTATCCAATTTCCAGGGGGCAACCTCGATCTCTTCGAACCAGTACTTTGGCCGCGAAGAGGAAGAAGAACTCGAGCGTGGCAGGTCTGAGGGTGGGCTTCTGGGTGATGGTACCCTCGCGAACCTAGAAGTTGCTGCGAAAGATGCTATCGCCCGGCTCATGGCTAATCCCGACGTTCAAAACGTGGGTGAGAACATCCGAACCGGTGCCCTGAAGGTACGTCCGCTGCCTTTTTTCCCGCCGAATTTCCAGGTTGATACGAACTTCATAGCTTTCTGACTATTTGGCTCAAATGTCTCAACACTGAATACAGCGTCTGCGGTCGAGCATGGGTGAATGTGGCTCTGCGATCTTTCAGCGGAGACATGGTGGTGATGTGTTCATTCTAGTATCGTTTAATCAATGGTTTCGATAACGTTTCTGCGTGGAGCGTAGATGCCTGGCTTTTTATGACCAATTTGATTATGCATCCGAGAGAGTTAACGTTCAACTGACATAATTCTCACACAGATTGCTCAACAAACAAGGGCTATAATGAGGGCTAAGATTGACGTCATGTCTACGAGAGCTGAATGTGTCGAGAGAACTGCGGTGTCCGTTTGCTCACGAGAGCAGCGCGGCTGCCACATGGCGCAGTCCAATAACCTTTAGCCACGCGGCACAGTCACTCCGATAAGGGCCGAGTGAACGCGTCACTGACGGCCGCAGTGTCGGCAAACTGATCTGAACCTTTCCAACATTTACCAGTGGTTGTTTCCTGATCCATTAGGTCTCAGACCTCCTCAAAAGCATTCGTATGATCATCACGACCTCCCCGCTGTGTCTGGAGAACAGGAGAACGCCAACACTGATCTACGCGTCCGTCCCTGCCCTAGTTATGGCCCCCGGCGGTTTCCGCGTTGTGATATTGACGGCGTCCCTGTCATGCTGTCTGCCGTAATTCGGGGGCCGGATAAATAAGCAACTCACCTGAGGCGACAAACTTCCTTCTAACCCATGTCGTCTCCGGACCAAGAGACCTCCGAAACTACAGTTCTACTCGGAGATTCTGGATCGTCTGTCAAGCCGTTCAGGCTTGCCAGGAGTCTCTCTCCCGAGACGCTCCTCATCCCAGTCGCGCTCGCAACAAGACTGGCGATCTTGATAACTTCAACGACCCTCATCGAGCTCATACGAAAAGCCATCTGTCGGATATGGAACGCATCGCGCGATGACCCACCGGTGGCCACTTTCATCACGGGCGGACTGGGTCCTTCCGAGTCTTGCGATGCGCCCCAGATCGCCCAATATTTCGCAACAGCAATGACAATAATGGGCGTGATCGAAGGCCTTGTAGGTGTGTCACTCAGTCCGTACTAACGTCGACCGTCGCGTCCGGCTCACAAGAGAAAACGACAGCGATTGCTGGATGTGGCGCACTGAATCGTATTTCGTCGCGTTACGGGAGGAAACCGGCTTTCTTGATCCTGCTTGTCACCGGGATCATGGGAAACTGCATGATACCTTGGTCACAGTATGCGCCGGACTGGCTCGCCGGCTGGGTCATCCTCGTGGGGGCACTATTCGAACTATTCTTCTCCAGTCTCCCCTCCGCTTATCTTATTAATTTGTACATCGTCGACGTATGCATCCCGGGAGAGAGGTATGCTTCATACACAGTCCTTCTCGATAAGCCTAACTCTACTGTCAAGAACTGCAGCGCTGAGTAAGATAGGGGGTTGGGGTGCACTAGGTCTAGGGCTCACGCGCAGATCTTTGCGCATTTGCTAAAATCGCCTCTTGCAGGCACATGCATTTCATTCGCACTCGGAGGATTTGTTACGACGAAAACAGGCAACCCTCTCATTGTGTTTTACGTGGCAGCTGGAATATCTGTTTCCACGCTCGTCTACGTCGTTTTTGTCTTGCCGGAATCTGTCCCGGAGGAAAGGAGAAACGCGGTGTCGCAGATCGACGCATCCCCTGGAACCATTCGCTTTGCGTCCTTGCACATTTTCGAGCCACTAAAGATGTTCGTACCGGCGCGCAGGTTGGACGGGACTTACAACTGGCGCCTCGTTTGGTGTGCGGCGCATATCTTCGTGTTTATGGCTGCGAATGCCTATGCCCCGTCTGCCTGGTTGGTGTTTGCTACGTCAAAATATAATCTCACCCCTGCGGACGTGAGTGTGGTTACAAAATATTGCTCTACCGATTTCGACTTCTTTCTAGACCGGTCTTTTCCTTACCATCGTTGCTGTCAGCAGTACGATCGTCTTGGCTGCGATCATCCCTCCTCTCGTCCGCTTTCTGCGTCCATACTATCGCAGGGAATTCAAGCGCTCCCTTATCGTGGAAGAAGATGTCCACGATCAAGCACCAGAATGGGAGACCTCAGATCGCTTGGATGTACACATGGCTTTGATATCGTGCGCTACTGTAGGGATCTTTTATTTGAATGCAGCCGCATCCACGACGATGTGGGCGTTGATACTCTGTGAGCGTTCGGTGGTGACCCCCTTCTCGGTCTTCTCACTGAGGCGTGACACAGCTGGAATTTGCATCGGATTTACCTCCATACACACCCCTACGACGCGTAGCCTGGTCGCTGGATCTGTGGATCCATCAATGCAAGGTCAGACTCTGATATGATACCCGCACGCGTCTCGTACTCACTTTCAGGACGCCCCGACAGGAGAGGCACTGGCAGCTATAGAGATGGTCTCCAACGCGGGGGCGGTCCTCTCGCCGATCATAATGGGCAACATCCTCACCGCGACGATCGGAACGAGGCCACTGTTCGTGTTTTATGTCCACTTGGTGAGGAGGACGCCCTTGAGCCCTGCTCTGCTCTTTGCTGATTGTGCGTACGCGTGCGCGTTATAGGTCGTCACCCTGGTCAGCAGTGCGCCACTGCTCCTCATCAGAGATGCCGATGGATATCAGAAGCCGCATGAAGCGTAGTGTGGCGGGTCACGGAGCAAGCGTGTGTATACCGTGTGCGGGACAACACGATGACGCGCCGGGGGGACGCAATGGAGTTCTTCTGGTAGCGCGGGAATCATATTTCGGGGGGAGTGACAGTGTCGCTCTTTACCCCGACGCACTGCCTCTGATGTATGGATATGAGTGAGATATTTAAAGTGTGTCGTCACGAAGACCTGCAGCCCGATGAGTCGACCAAGTGCAAAGTGACTTTCGAGCTCGGAGAGCTGCACAAGGTGAGACAGCAAATGGAGAGCGGTGACTCGGGCTGGACGCAAAAGCATGAGCAGCCTGTTGGCGATCCAGCCCGTAGAAAGTTGAAACCTACCGATGTTACAGTACACTCATTAGGTTTCCTTTTGTGGACACCACGAGACGGTGTGCACAACATATCGTGCTCCCCTTCGTGCTGTCCTCCAGTCTCGTACCAACTTGACTGGAGGTAAGCCATACCTACGCTCTTTGTCCCTTCACTGTACTGATGGATAGTAGTCACTTACATACCCTCAGTTACACACCCATTCACACGACCCACTCAGCCTGCGCTACTCAATGCAGAGCCGAGCAACCGTGCACCGAGTCACTCATATCCGCTTCATCAACCTACTCGACTCGTGCCTCGCAGACCGATATTCGGTTTTTGGGGACGAGTCTGATCGCCACTGGTCGGCAGGGCCCGTCTGCTCGACTTGTGAGGAGTCTGTCAGCCTGGATCATGCGGAATCGTTGGGGTCCTTTCTGCATCCTTGTCAGCGACAAGGGGCCGCCGCTGCCTAGGGTTGGAGTAGCTGCTCGGATGTTCTTGCAGGGCGAGAACGACGAGACCCATTATGCAGACCGTTCACCGTATGTGGTGATCCACTCACGCGGCTCGTGGAGAGAGCCATAACGCCAGATGAATTTCTGGCGAACTGGTATGTAATGGTTATCGAAATGCGGAGTTGGATCGACGATGACACATAGTACTACTAGGCAGCTACGAATCGACGCGGTCTACTATATCTTAAGGGTCCTGATACCGCCGTTGGAGCGGATCTCCAATCTCGTGGGTGTGGATGTTCGGGGGTGGTACGACGAGAACCCCGCGCGGTCTCGCCTACCTCTCCACATAGGCAGATTCAAGATCGACGAGCAGAGAAAGCTCGCTGCCTGACGTGCGGCCGTACAGCTATAAACGGTAAGGCCATCGTGCTTCTACGCACGTATGGGTGTTGATTCGACACGTGTACGCTAGGTATCCGCGAGGATTGTCGGGCCAATCCTCAAGCGACGATACCCACTCTTCTGTGCCGCCTGCAAGATGGCGAACGAAAACTCGTTGACGCGCGGCGCATTTGCGCTTCCTGCACTTCAATTGCACGGAAAGAGCCGAACGCGCGTATGATTATCAACTGTCCCTGGCTGTACGAACGAATGAAGACAGAGCAAAAGCTTCATTTTCTGGAGGGACTACGGACGCTGGTAGAAGACATGGACACGTGTTAACGATGATGAGGACTACGCGGACAGACGGGCTTGCATAAATAACTCTACAGCAATTAAGGTCCACTGCAAAGCAAAAAAAGCAAGCTGGGTATACTAACGACTAGGCACCCAGATGCATATACAGAATCCGTTGATCGAATGGTACTTTGACAGATTTCATCGTCTTGTTCAATGCAAACGCAGCACGGGTATAGTCCAACCTTCCCGAATCGTCCACCATATGCTTGTAAAACGTAGACGTGATATTGTTCGTCTCACCGTCGTCCACCGCCCACATCGTCCCAATCACCGATCGGAACCCAATGAACTGCATCGCGGACGCGAGATGGATTGCCTCATCTGGGTTGTCCTTGTCACCGACCGTCGTATGAC
>JBBPKC010000153.1:6119-16731 GCA_038089055.1 Tylopilus aff. balloui
GAGATTTATATCATTCGACATCATATATAAGAGGTTTGGATATCCCTCTAAAGACGTCCTTCATCAGGCTAAGAAGCATACTATTGGCTTCCCTGACATTTCGTTCCCATCCGAAATACCAATATGCCCTGGTTGTATTAAAGGCAAATTACCTTTGAGGAGTTTTCCTCCAACTGAGCGTCGTGCTACTAGAGCTTTTGAGCTCGTGCACTTAGATCTCAAGTCCTTTCCTGTGGAATCGTATCACCACAATAAATATATAATTATGTTCCTGGATGACTTTTCGTCACATGCATGGACTGTTCCCATTAAAAGGAAGAACGATGCCTTGAGTGCTACTCAGCATTTCCTGAAGATGGTGAGCATCCAATATGAAGCCAGGATAAAGGGATGGATGTCCGATGCTGGGGGAGAATATAAATCCCAAGCATTTGACATGATGCTCAAGGAGACAGGCATTACGATTTATCAATCAGCTCCTCACACTCCAATGCAGAATAGCAGAGCTGAAAGGCTTATGCAGACACTTTCCAACAAGTTAGAGTTGATGTGGCATGATGCTTGTGCCCCTGACAGTTGGTGGGAGTTCTCATTCACCCATGCCACTCATATCTATAACCACATGCCGATCACTCGCTTAAATGGCAAAACACCTTTTGAGTTGATCTGAGGGCAGGCATCTGATGTCAGCCATCTTAGAGTGTGGGGCTATGCTGCTTATGTGCATGTCCCCCCTGAGACTCGATCCTCGAAGCTAGCACCTAAAGCTGAGCTTATGATCTATATCGGCGTCATACCTGGTATGATATCGAATTATATTTTTATGAGAACAACCAACCAAGTGTATACTTCTGCGTATGCCATCTTTGAGGAAGATAGATTCCCAAAGTGCACGAAAGTGAGAACCTCCTCAAGATGAGAACCGTCTGCTTCTGAGAATGGCCCCTTTTTTGGTCTAGACCTTCCCAGTCCCTCAGACGACCAGTCCAGTCTACCGTCCTCACCATCTCCACCTTCTACCCATCCCACCATTCCAGTGCCTTTACTGCCACAAAGGCCAGTCACTTCATAGAGACGTCAGCCTCTAGCACCTCCCACCGTTTCCCCTGCTCCCCATCGCTCACAGTGAGAACACCATGTGCGAACTTGCCCAGATAATGTGTATGGTGACGACCGATACCCAGTAGAGCAGGAGTGGGATTTGGACAGACTCGGCTGATGGCATGACATTGTTGGTGAACCTGGACACTTGTCCTGTCAGGCAGAACCAGCTCCTTGGATGCCCAATGAGATTCTTGACACTCCTGTGTTGCCAGACCCCCAACCACAGCTCCCTTCTGATAAGGAGATTGAGCGTTTATGTCGGGAAGGGGGAGTAGGTTTAATTGCACATCTGATGTCAAAGGCCATACCCCACAGATTGTCTTCTATAGAGATGAAGCTAGTATGAGAGTGAACCTATCGGGATATTCTTAAACTCCCTTTAGCTAAACAGAAGGAGTGGAGAGCTGCCTGTGAACAGGAGCTTAAAATGTTGCATGAGCAACAAGTCTACAAACTAGTGGATACGCCCAAAGGGTATAAGGTTATTGATAACCGCTGGGTCTTTGACGTTAAATCCGATGGTCATAAAAAGGCATGCCTTGTCACCAAAGATTTCACCCAGGTTGAGGGTGTTGATTTCAACCAAATCTTCTCTCTAGTAGTGCATTTTGAGACCGTGCGCTTAATGCTAGTACTCTCTGCACTTGAGAACTGGCATATCGGGGCACTTGATGTCCAATCGGCCTTCCTTTATGGAAAACTCACAAAGGAGCTCTACATGAGATAACTTGATGGCTTTAAAGTTAAAGGCCAAGAGCACAAAGTCTGTTGACTTTTATGTGCCATTTATGGTCTACAACAAGCTGCCATAGCATGGTGGGAAACCCTCAATGAGTCTATGAAGGATTTAGACTTTGAGTGACTCAAGTCCGATGCTGGACTATTCCTCTATCAGAAAAAGAACACATCAATCATTGTTGCTATTATATATGTTAATGACGCCATGTTCTATGGTCCCTCTAAGTCAATCGTAGATGAGATTAAGGTGAAGTTTATGAGTAAATGGGAATCATGTGATTTAGGTGTACTTAAAGAGTATCTCCACATGTGCATCCGACAATCAGGAAAGTCGATCTTAATTGATCAAAATGACTATCTCCTAAAAGTTGTTGAGCGATATGGGATGATAAACGCCAGATCCGCCCCAACTCCTTTGCCCGAGGGTTATTACCCCCTCTCAAATATAGATCCTGTAGACCCTAAACTATGATCCCATTACCAGATGGTGATCGATTCCCTCCTGTACCTTTCTTTTAGTATATGTCCTGATATTGCCTATGCTGTAACAGCAATGGCAAAATACTCTGCGAATCCTTCTCAGGATCATCTCAACAGGGCACTCTATATTTGTTACTATCTAAATGGTACACGCAACATGACCCTTGTTTATGATGGTGCATCTGAAGCTGGACTATTTGCACATATAGACTCAGATTAGGGATCTGATCCCAATACATGGTGATTAACTACCGAATATGTAGTGAAACTTGCCAATGCTGCAATAGCTTGGAAGACGCATCAGCAGAGTCGAGTAGCTTACTCCTCTACCAAAGCTAAATATGTTTTGCTCTCCGATTGTAGTTACCAACTGGTATGGTTGAACTCTTTGTTCAAAGAGCTAGGATACGATTTGAAGCCAATCCCCCTGTGCGGTGACAATCAGGGTTCTATATTCATGGCATCTAATCCGATTACCGAAAAGCAATTCAAACACATAGATATTCGCTGGCACGGTATTCAAGAATTTGTTCATGAAAAGCTAATTGAGCTGTTCTATATCGAAGGCTCTGAGAACCCTGCCAATTTATTAACTAAGAATCTTGGCAGAGTAAAGTTTGTAAAATTTCGATCCCAGTATGGCTTAATCTATGGTGACACACAGTTCTAGTGAGCCAGTTCTTTATGTTTTTCTATTACCATGTACAAAACATGGGGGAGTGTTGAAAGAGCATGTCACATGACTGTGGTACTCAACCTCCATATTAGTAATATTATGTAAGGACTTACTATAGTATATAACTTCAAACTCTGAACTGAGTTTGAATAATACTCTTGACCTCCAACCACTATCATTGCACCTAAGCTTACTACCCAACTCCCATACAATGTGAGTACTCAGTAGCTAGTATGAAACCTGTGGTTCTCTATAGCATCTGCAGACAAGATTGAAAAGGCATATGTTGGCAACAAGGGTGGCTATAGCTACAGATCCTTAGGATTCCGTGAGTTGCTTGCAAAAGGTGCCTGTGCATATCAGCTAATTGCGAAGTGGTGTTGATTCAGTTTGATTCTGGTTGCAGCTACCTGACATGGACTTTGCAATCAACACGAAAGCAGAAGGTCGAGTCCTTGTTCCTTGGGAGCATTTATGGGCGGCCTACCGACGCACTTGTCCTCCTGGTAGTCTGGTTCAACAACTCTACAGTTCGCATCGTGACATGGACATTCAAAAGGCGAGCGTACTCCTCGGAGAATCACTGAATTTAAGCATTCTCCAAGACTATTGACCTTGATTACGGTTTTTGCACAAGTCCGTGGGCTCGTTACACAGAGGGTCATTTGTTTTCTGACTGGAGAACTATTCCACTGCTCTTTCCCACCTTGCCCCCAAAGGGTTTGCAGACATTAGGATACCAAGTTATTACTACCAGGGAGGTAGTCATACGCGTATGATCCCACCATCAGAGGTGTAAAAGGAATTGACGACGTGGAAGCGCCTGGGATCAGAAGAGCGATCTCATCTTTTGGGGTGGAGCCACACTGGAAGAGATAGCATACCACCTGGGTTTACACCGACCTACTAGCGATGCAGGTACACACTTGGTATTTATCATTGGACTCACCACGGGCGACACCTCGCTCAGATGGCACACGAGACTGCCGCCAACAATGTGACGATCATGCATGCCTCGCCTTTGCGCCGTGGCACCTTCGTCTCGACCACTGTTCCAAGCAAAGGTGTCAACAACGACGTCGTGGACATGGCGTTCGTTTCAGTGGTCGACAACTATCCAGGTGGAGAAGGGGAGTACACTGTTTTGCACCCTCTGTGCCGCTAGAGAAACATTGGTCGTACACGTACCTCGTCGATTTGGACGGGGTACGACTCGTTCTCTACGCGGTTTATGGCCTTTTTGGCGTCAGATAGCGCGGTGCTAAAGTCGACGGTGTACAAAGCACTTTACTTGGATTGGATACAGCCACGGTGAGTTATCCTGTGGCAAAGCATAGTGCCCCAAGGATTGACACCCTGGTTTTCCCCAGGCTACACCATATACCGCTCTTGTCTTCATATCCGGAAATCTACAACATCCATGCTTACTTCTCGGTTCGGCATCAACAATACAAGCGGTGAACGTGACGATGGGAAGAATGGCGGATTGGGAGGTAATCAAAGAGGAGAGATGGACAGCTGCGACAGATAGCGAGGGCTGGAAAGCAGTTGAAGCGTACGGTCGACATGGAAGGTCCGTGCCAATGTCTTTTTTTTCTGGAGAAGTGAACCGACCTGACGAATAGTGTACACCTATCGATTGTGCTTGGAGTATGCGCGGCTTTGGGCAGATGATCGGGAAGCGATGAGTTTCGTGCGTAAACGCCCTTGACATCTCGGATGGTCTGTGAAACCAGAATGTATTCAGGACTTCATTGTGTATCGACACATTGGACTAGTAAATAGACAAACATGGAGCGTTTGATGAACCCAACAGAGCGCTGCAAGTCCTCCTGATAGCCAACATCCCTACACCCCACTCCTCAATACGTTGAGTGACGACGTCATGGCTGCCTTCCTGGCGGGCCGTACCCAATCCTGCAGCTCTCTGATTGTTTGTCATCGCGGGTGTGGTCACTTGCTGTGCAGCCATCTGATGAGTTTACCCGAACACGTGTGTCGACACGCCACTCTGCGCACGCGCTACAAGACCCTTTGCACTGTCAGGGGGAAAAATAGTGAAGCGGATATGCGCTACGTACATCGTCGATCCGACGCACATTGTGAAGACGCGCTCCAACTTAATCGCTCGTTCATAGCATCTGCCATGGCTTTGGTGTGAAGGAGCGTGCTCACGGCGACATTCAGAGACACCGCAATCTCGATCGGCGAGATGGCTCTTGTAGACGTCATAGCACATGCTCCTCTCGCTAAGTGAATGTTTCGGAGGGGTCCACAGTGCACCACCACCGACTCTGGATCTGAACGACAGCACTGATGAGCATGAGCCCGGTGATCATAAAATCAGCACAGAATACCGGTATCGCTCGGCGGCTTCGGACACCACTTGAGCGAATCCATGCTCTCATTCAGCAAGAAAATCTTCTCGCGGATCCGCTATCCTGGCCCGAAATCCGTTGACGCCCAGGTGAACGTTAACCCGCATGCCGCCTTGAACACGAGCGAGGTGTCCTTACACCGACGTAGTTACAGAGAAAATGATCACGCGACGAACAGAAACTCACCAATATTACAGCACCGTGTGTAGTGAGATCTCTTCTATCGACTCAGGTGGGTATAACCGGTGTACTGTTGTTGCGCACCGACAGATCAAAGTTGGCAAAGAAAAGCCGGCGGAGGCAGGCAGCACAAGGTAACGATTGCAAGCGATCAACCGTCGAGGACGCACGAGGTGGGAATCGTCACAGACCCTGGCTGGTCGTCGCGTTTTGTCAACGACCTTTTCAACACCTGGATTCCTTGCATCTGGGGTACAAGCTACTCAGTCTGATAAAAGACAACTAACCGATTCTCGTCGCATCCGTGATGGCACCTCCTGGAAAAGGCGGGCAACCTGACAACTGGTCATCGAGCGTCTGCGGCCGTTTCTGTGTTGTCGAGTTGTTACTTGAGCACATGAGAATTTGAGCGCGCGTCGAACGACCAGACATTGGATTCACCCAACTCTGACCTGTTCTCGAGCTAGACTATCCAGTTTTAACTGCGTTACAGCCTTTGCGTCTTCAGGCTGCCACCATGACTTAGTAGAGCCTCAGCGGGGAGAAGTCCCATACCCCCTCCCCCGTGCCACACGACGTGTGGCATCCCCCCACCAATGCATACACTCGCAAAATCCTTTGAGTACTCAGTTGCTCGTTGCGCAGAAACCGTTCTCATCCCGCAGTACCGAATAGGTTACATGAAACCATTCTATGGTTCTCGCGGCACACCACCGTCAGGAACGAGTAGCCTTTTCCGGGTGCTTGTGGGTATTCATTATCGACAGTTCGGAGGCGAGAGTCGTTCCATGCATTCTCTCCCCAGCTCTGCAACTTTGTAGCGAACATTTCTTAGGACCCGCTCATGTTCATTTCTTGTATAGAGGA
Source organism: Tylopilus aff. balloui (assembly GCA_038089055.1). NCBI lineage: Eukaryota > Fungi > Basidiomycota > Agaricomycetes > Boletales > Boletaceae > Tylopilus > Tylopilus aff. balloui. Next base: position 12,543 of record JBBPKC010000153.1, read on the forward strand.
CTGACAGGATACCTTCAAGGAGGCCCCGAGCTCACGTGAGTACTGATTTTAAAAGCTTCCACGCGCCGTATAATTAGATCCAATATATCCTGATTGGACTTAGGTCGATACGCGTTCGAATTGTGCCACTCAATCGGCTTCTTTCGGGCTGGTCGAGAGGCAGGGCACGTGAATGCTGTGTCTACCGCATGCGGACGCCAGCGTGTGTCTCCCCTCTGCTCTCTGCTCTCTCACGTCTTCGTCTCGATCCGTCGCCCTACAAAAAACTCACTTATCAACCCCTGCTGTGTTCGAGCGATGTCGGACCGTGCTGCTGCCGTCAGGAAGAGGTTCCCGCGATTCCGCATCCTTGTCATTGGACGAGCCAATGCTGGCAAAACAACGCTCCTCCAGAGAGTTTGCAAGACGACCGAGTCCCCAATCGTTCGTGATCGGGATGGTAATAAGGTTAGTATGGTGATTTCTCTGTATAACCAGACCATCATAGGCTGATAGATGATGGATTAAGGTCAACACTGCGGTGAAGGGAACTAAAGGGGTGGGTATTTGAACATTGTGGGAAGTGACCCTGTTGAGGACAGGTCTCAGCGTGGCGAGCATGATATTCAGCATGAGATTTCATTCAAAAGCAATGGTCGATTTGTTTTCCATGATTCCGGTGGTTTCGAGGCTGGGCGGGTGGATGAACTGCAGAAGGTTCAATCATTCATTGAAGAGTGTGCAAACAAACGGAGCCTGGAAGATCGCCTTCATGTGATATGGTTCGTGTCTATGTGGTGCTACTTGAGTAATGATATGATTTTTTTTTGCAACAGGTATTGCATCCCAATGCATGAAGAATCAAGGCCAATTACCAGGGCAGAGGAGGTATTCTTCTCAGAGTGTGGAACAGGAAGTGGTAAGCAGGATCAGTGATTGATGGAATTTGCTAAGGTTGTGATTAGTGCCTGTGGTTGCAATCTTCACTAAGTTTGATGCCATGCATGCATTGGCATTTGGTGAGCTTCAAAAGGAAGGGAAAGGGATCAGAGAAGCAATAGCCTTGGCTCCTGAGCATGCCAAGTTAATGTTTGACAGAGCTGGCTACTATGGGATGCTAGAAAGGAGAGAATTTCCACCCAGAAAATTAGTGTGTACAGGTGGTAAGTAGTCAATATTCTGGATGATTTGAGATAAAATCAATGTCTTGATTGAAGGAATGGATAAAAAGGATGCAGATTGTGTTGCACTTCTTGATTGCACTGCAGAGGCACTAGACAATGAAGTGCTGGAGAGACTACTGATTTCTGCTCAGCAGGTAAATCTGGAAGTTTGTGTCAAGTATGCAGTGAATAGGGAAGTAGACTGTGAATATGGCAATGATAGCAATGCTGATAATCCTGGATTAGGTCATTGAGGAGACTGTTAAAAAGAGAAGGAATATATCAGAACATCTGGCCAGAACATGGTAAAGGCACTCAGGCAGCAATGGCAGCATGGTTTCCACATATCACAGTAAGTAAAAGAAATCAAAATAGTGATAAATACTGAAAATTTTCAGGTAAGAGATATTTAAGTAATAGACAATGAGAATTAACAATGAAGAAATTTGTGGGTTTTTAGAATGTAAGTTCCTAAGTTTCTGTTCTCCCATCCATGTTCACTACCTTGTCTTCTCATAGTGGGTAAGTTGCTATGTCTATGGTTTCTTTGTTTTCCCATCCATGCTCACTGCCATTTCATTCCTTGTCTTCTCATAGTGGGTAAGTTGCTATGTCTGTAGTCTCTCTATCCTCCCATCCATGTTCACTACCACTTCATTCCTTGTCTTCTCATAGAGGGTAAGTTGCTGTGTCTGTGATCTCTCTGTTTTCCCATCCATGCCCACTGCCATTTCACTCCTTGGCTTCTCATAGGAGGTAAGTTGCTATGTCTGTGGTTACTCTGTTCTCACATCTGTGCTACTGCCATTTCATTCCTTGTCTTCTCATAGTGGGTAAGTTGCTATATCTGTGGTCTTTCTATTCTCCTATCCATGCTCACTGCCATTTCATTCCTTGTCTTCTTATAGGATGTGAGTTGCTGTGTCTATGGTCTCTCTGTTCTCCCATCCATGCTCACTGCCATTTCATTCCTTGTCTTCTCATAGGGGGTAAGTTGCTGTGTCTGTGATCTCTCTGTTCTCCCATCCATGCTCACTGCCATTTCATTCCTTGTCTTCTCATAGGATGTGAGTTGCTGCATCTCTGGTCTCTCTGTTCTCCCATCCATGCCCACTGCCATTTCATTACTTGTCTTCTCATAGGTTGTAAGTTATGTCTGTGATCTCTCTATTCTCCCATCCATGCTCACTGCCATTTCATTCCCTGTCTCCTCATAGCTTGTAAGTTGCTGTGTCTGTGGTCTCTCTATTCTCCCCTCCATGCTTACTGCCATTTCATTCCTTGTTTTCTTGTAGTGGGTAAGTTGCTTTGTCCATGATCTCTGTTCTCCCATCCATGCCCACTGCCATTTCATTCCTTGTCTTCTTATAGGATGTGAGTTGCTTGCTATATCTGTAGTCTCTCTGTTCTCCCATCCATGCTCACTGTTATTTCATTCCTTGTCTTCTCATAGCTTGTAAGTTGCTGTGTCTGGTCTCTCTGTTCTCCTATTCATGTTCACTGCCATTTCATTTCAATAGTGGGTAGGTTGCTGTGTCTGTAGTTTCTCTGTTTTCCCATCCATGCTTACTGCCATTTCATTCCTTGTCTTCTTATAGAATGTAAGCTTCTAAGTTTCTACTCTTCCATCCATGCTTACTGCATTTCATTCCTTGTCTTCTCATAGGATGTGAGCTGCTGTGTCTATGGTCTCTCTGTTTTCCCATCCATGCTCACTGCCATTTCATTCATTGTCTTCTCATAGCTTGTAAGTTGCTGTGTCTGTGATCTCTCTGTTCTTTCATTCATGCTCACTGCCATTTCATTCCCTGTCTCCCCATAGGATGTGAGTTGCTGTGTCTGTGATCTCCCTGATCTCCCATCCATGCTCACTACCATTTCATTCCTTGTCTTCTCATAGAATGTAAGTTCCTAAGTTTCTGTTCTTCCATCCATGCCCACTGCCATTTCATTCCTTGTCTTCTCATAGCTTGTAAGTTGCTGTGTCTGTGGTCTTTCTGTTCTCCCATCCATGCTCACTGTTATTTCACTCCTTGTCTTCTCATAGAGGGTAAGTTGCTGTGTCTCTGGTCACTTTGTTCTCCCATCCATGCTTGTCACCATTTCATCCTTTGTCTTCTCATAGAATGTGAGTCTTTGTGATCTCCCTGTTCTCTTATCCATGCTCATTGCCATTTCATTTCTTGTCTTCTCATAGAATGTAAGTTCCTAAGTTTCTGTTCTCCCATTCATGCTCACTGCCATTTCATTCCTTGTCTTCTCATAGCTTGTAAGTTGCTGTGTCTGTGGTCTTTCTGTTCTCCCATCCATGCTCACCATCATTTCATTCCTTGTCTTCCCACAGTGGGTAAGTTGCTGTGTCTGTGATCTCCCTGTTTTCCCATCCATGTTCACTGCCACTTCATTCCTTGTCTTCTCATAGAATGTAAGTTGCTATGTCTGTAGTCTCTCTGTTCACCCATCCATGCTCACTGCCATTTCATTCCTTGTCTTCTCATAGGATGTGAGTTGCTGTGTCTGTAGTCTGTTCTCCCATCCATGCTCATTGCCATTTCATTTCTTGTCTTTTCATAGGATGTGAGCTGCTGTGTCTGTAGTCTCTCTGTCCTCACATCCATGCTTACTGCCATTTCATTCCTTGTCTTCTCATAGCTGGTAAGTTGCTTTGTCTGTGGTGGCTCCTTTGGGCTATATGCTTATTACTATGTACTTGACCCTTTTTGCTATCATAGAAGGTAACTTCTACCTGAACATTAGTTCATTTTCATCTATACTAATGGCTGTTTTATCACTTACCCATCAATAGAATGTAAGTTTCTTCTTTCATTTTTTTGTACTCAAGTTCCAATCTCAACTATTCAATATTTATGTTTAGTTGGTATGTTTATTTTGACTTCTTTTTTTCTGTCCCTTAATGTCAAATGGGATTCATTACAGGATGTAAGGCAGTCAATCCCAGTTCTTGTATTCATTTATATTTAATATGTTGCATTCACTTCTAGTTTCAAGTCTTCCTCAAGAGTAACATCCAGCCAGCATTGGAGCTA
>JBBPKC010000153.1:16830-45357 GCA_038089055.1 Tylopilus aff. balloui
CTGGTTAGTTTTTTTTTCTTTACTTCATATATCTGATTAATGTTTTTCTAGTGCAAAGCTTCAGACAACAGTCAACTTTGCATTCTATCTGCTTGTTTAGTTTTTCTTTTCTTTTCCAGTATTTTCACTAAATATTCATTTTAGCCCTTCTGCTAATCCTAGTCCATTCCTTCTATTCCTGGGACAAGGACAAGACTGGTGACCATCTTGCTACTTCCTTTCACCAGTTCATCACATCTCCCCATCCAATATATATTGTATCTGCTGTCAAGGAAGCTATCTTGTCCTCAGGGGAAGATTTGGATTTATTATGTGAACACATCATTCAAATTGTTCTCAAGCATCCATTGGGTGAGCCTGTATTCAAAATTTGAATTTCATTACTAATTCATACATTACAGAACATTCTGCTCTGATCAGGCCCCATCCCCAGGCTATTGAACCACAGTCTATTCTTACCGATACTCAGTCTATAGGCATGGAACAAGATCCTACTTTGAGTGAAACCCCTTCCATCAAGAAACCCTTGAAGCAGAAATTGCATGAATTATTCAAACGTCACTGAATGATTCCAAGAGTATTTCCCAATGGATGATATCTGTACTAGTATCATTTTGTAACTGATCTGCAGGTTTTGTGACTCTGCTTAGAACATGATTTTCTTGAATATATATGTTGATGCAGGGTCACAACAGATCATAATGAGTTGATGCTACTTAGGAGCACAAGTAGAGATTGGATTGACCTCACAGTACTGAGCTTCTGCCTAGCAATAAAGTCCTAATGGGACAAAGCCCATATTACCAGTACTGAGTTGGGCAGTACTAGCTCAGGCCTTTTGCTTAGTGGTCAAGCTTGTACTTCAACAATGCAATCATTGGCTTTCAAGTTCAGAATTGGTTTATTTGACCACTGCAAATGTCAACTGCACTTTGACATTCAACCCCCCCCCCCCCTAAAAAAAACAACAATTTTCTCACTTGTGAATCATCTTGAGTCTCTCCCGACGCGTCTCCCGCAAGTGGTTCCGTTGCATATCCAGTATGTAACCTCTACATCTAACCTATAGTTGCATCGAGGAACAAGGAGAGGACCGCAAAGATGAATTTTGGAGTATCCCATGCTAACCGTCGTTGGCTCTGCGTCCTGGAAAGGATACACGCACGCTGTGCCCACAGACGATCGTGACACGGTGCATAATGAAGGCAGGATTGGAGAGACGAGAGGTACGGGGGAACAAGATATACTGAGTCGTGTAGGTAGGGCAATACTGAATGGACCAATGACATATGACGAGACGAAATGAAAGGGGAGGGACAGTCCTGAGCGTCGCAGAGATAAGGGAGAGAGAACAGACGCGTGCACAGTGAACACTTGATTACCATGATTACCCCAAATCCACGATCTCGAGCGGCATGTCCTTCATCTGCACGTGTCCTTTGTCCTCTTGAATCGTTCCTATGTCGTGCGAAACCAACAAACGGATATTGTGACATGCAAGAAGGTAAGGTGCATCAGTGCCAAGACCACAAGAGGGAAATCGGAACGTACGGTATAGATAGGAGGATCGGGATGAGGATGGAATGTTTCCTTGGCGTGATAATTTAGAATCATTTGAAGACTGGGCGGATCGGTCAGGCGGAATATCCCAAGGCTACATAGTACAGTGAATGCCCAAGCGACAGCGCCCGAGGGCGAAGAAGACGTACTTATGCGTAGACTTTGGTGCACAGACAACGGCAAAGGGTTCGGGAGAATACGTTGGAAACCCGGGTGAGTGTGCGAGTTGACCAAGGACATCGAACCCATATGCACGTGGAACGATACCACGGTGAGAAGCGGATAGCCAAAGATGACCCATTAGATACTCACATAATTGTGACGGAGGCGTGTGCATCTAAAAAGATCTCAGCATGACCTCGATCGCTCCCATAACCTACCCATCCAAGCGTATTCAATCCCCGTTCCTCCGTAAATTCCATCACCGATTCCTCCTCGTCCATCGTACAGGTATCACTCGTAGAATACTGTTTGGGAATCAACAACTTCGTCACGACGTACTTGCCATTTATGTCCCTTCCAACAGTAACCCACAAGTTTCATGGTATTAAGAGCGGCGATGGTAGGAGACAGTCGCGTGGGAGAGATACCGTCTTGAGGTTTGGAACGCGCTCCTAGCTCGCGCGCTCTCGGATAATCCGGGCAAATTCTTGAGAGGCTCTGCGGAATCGTTCGCTGTCGACATGAATGGGTGGTGCAGGTACCGGTGGCGGATCTTGCACTAAAGAGAGGGTCGAAAGAGTGGAGGTGTAATGGCTGCTAGATGGTCCGTGTTGAGGGGCTGGTCCAGGTGCAGAGGGACAAGGGAGGGCATCGGCAGGGTAGAGTCGAATGGATGGCGTTTTGGACCCGCCTCGAATGAATAGAAGGGAAGATGGAACCACTTCGGAAGGTTTGAGGGCGAGATAACTGAACATGCATTGTAGGGAATGCGTATAACCATGTGACAGTCGGTGTTGCGACATGAGTTGTGGGTATTGAATATGTCCATCTGGAGGCGCGGGAGATGTGGTCGTGATTGGTATCGGGTATGAAGGACCTGAATGGAAGAGACATGAAAGAGATGTAGCCCCTGGCGAGATCGGCCTACGTACCCTTTCATAAACGGCACCTGATGCCTGTTGCGGTGGCGGGATGAGGATGAACATTGAATCAGAGGTGATGATGAGGCTAACCCTGTCATGCTTTCTAATGGCATGGAAGGTGGAAGCGCATCTTCATACAGGGGTTCTGGGTTCCTTGGTGAAGACTGACTGTACTGGTAAGTGTGCTTCGAAGGTGCAGACGCATATGTGGGTGAAGGGAGGACACTGCGGCGAGCTACGCGAGACGCAGCTTCCGCTTCTTGCTGAGGATTCAGAATACCTTCTTGCTCTCTGCGCCGTCTCCGAAGAGCCTCCTCTTCTTCATGTCGCTTGGTTCCTCCTTGGTACTGACAAGTATCGCCACGATCGAGCACTCGCCGCCGTTCCCGTTCTGGGCCACTGACAGGGGTGACGGGTTCTGAGCCAGACCTGTCCGACCTGTCACGAGAGATGCTTGCTGCACGTCTTGCAGCTGAAAAGGCCTCCTCTTTCTTTTTGTTTGACACGGTGTCGATCTGGGGCCGCCGATGTTGAGCGACCAACTTTTATTCGACCGTCTTTGTACAGTGCATCGCTCGCCCCGTCTCCCATCCTCTCTCCTCGCCTCCTCCCGTCTCATCTGTGCTTCTCGTCTCGCTGCTTCGTGAGCCTGCCAACCAGATTCGTCGTGGTCGGGATACCAATCGGGTCTGGAATCGACTTGCACTCTCGCGCCTGCGTCCTGTGCAGCACGAGCGGCGACTGCATCTTCAAGGTTCTGTGCGGACCAACGATCATAGCGGTCGACGAGGATGGGTTTTATATCACCCAGGTGCACGAGGATGTCTTGGCCATTTTGTGACGTAGATACATCAGCGCCAGTTCACAGAAGGGAATGAGGGTATGATCCATTGATAATGAGTTAATGCAGAGCACCCAGGCCTACAGCGGACTGTGAGAACAATGTACATCCACCGGATCACGAGACAAGAGGAACGAAAGGATGTGCTGCGGACTCATGAGGCAGAGGTTATGGCGTTGTGTCCAGGTCAAGAGGGTAAAATACTCTTTGTGAAACGGAAGTCTCTCGAGAATGATGGTAGCTGCTTTTGCGAATTCGACAGAGGCGGCTTCGAGGTCGCCTACCTCATGGTAGGACCTGCCAGCCATGCGGAAGCCATCGGTTGCTTTGAGTCATTACTTCAAACCCTTCGGAGGGTCCCAATGTGTAGCCCGATTTGCGAGCTTAGTGATGTTCAATGGCCTACGCGGCGACGAAGAGGACTGTGAGGACGAGCGGGGGTGCGAGGAGAAGGTCATAGCATTGGCCGGGAGAGTCAGCGCAAGCTCACCATCATGACTAACAAGTGTTGAAGTTACGAAGGAGCGACAATCGTCGTCGGACAGATCAGACGGATAAGATGGGGGGCGACGGTAAAGAGACTGTGTAACGCCCCTCGGATGTTACCGGAGCAGTAGGACGCCAGACGCACTCAGACGTCATCTGCCCGACAGGCAGTATATATACCAGACACCCGTCTGTATATCACATTCTCTCTTCTCTCTCTGAACGACGTACGTTTAGCACGTTCTGCTCCGAGTGTACCACCGCCAGTGGTTCTACACTGCCAACGTTGTCTAGCCTGGCAATTCATGATTTCTGTGACTGACCACGGTCGCGGACTGTGAGGTTTGCTCGGATCCATCGTCACATTTCCAACAAGAATGGCCTATCTGGGTTGCTTGACCTCCAACCACCACCGGGGTTGGACGCTCTTCACAGTCTTATTTCTCATCTTCATGATTGTAGGGATCTTCTCTGCCCGCGAAAACACCACTTGCCGTCGTCCAACTGGCTCCCGTTCACGCGGAACACTGGCCCACGAACGACAAACGCCCCATCGTGGGATGTTTGGGAGATCACCACGCGTATGGCTACGCCAAGCCGACTACTCCCACCCACGAGCAAAATCTTGCTGCGGTACTCCCAGTTCCGGATCCAATAGCGCCTTTTTGAACACATCTCGACGACCCCTTGTATGTCCCCCCTCTGGCACGAACCCCAGCGACAACGAGCACGTCTTCACTGGAAACTAAATAGCACGACACGGCCAGCAGACACGGTGCGCTACCGTATGCTCGAGATACGTTGGCACGACTCCAAACCTATATCAACTTGTGACTTTCAGCCCGTTCCCTTCAAAAAAGCGCGTCCATCTCAGGACATGAACTTTGTGTCTCAGTCCTACAAGCTCGCGACATGTGGAGAGGACAATCATGTCGACGACTCTGCTTAGACGCGCTCCCGCCGCGCCACGCACATAGATTTGGATGACACACTGCCTCCATCCATCGCAGAATTGGCCGAAAGTGTCGTACAACCGCGACCGCCACGCGTCGAATACCTTGCGACTCTCAGCAGGCATTCTGCGCCAGTCAACGTCGTGCGGTTTTCCCCCAACGGTACACATTCGTGGCATACGCCGAGCTTCTTTGTTCATGGGCTAATATTGTGCGTTCAGGAGAGCTTTTTGCCTCAGCTGGAGATAGCAAGTCCCGCATCGCGGCGCTCATTGGCGTTTTGGCTCACAATTCTGCCATGCTTGCAGATGGAATGGTCATTATCTGGGTTCCGTCCAGTACGCCGCCGCCCGCAACGTACGGGAGCGACCTCAGCGCCGAGGATCTGCAGTACGAAAAAGAATATTGGAAACCTCGTACAACATTTCGGTCAGTTTTCGATTCACATCGCCGGTTGCTTTCCCCGTAATCATCGGGAACCTAATGACACATACTGGGCTTGGGTGTACTACCATGTAAGTGTATGACCTTGCATGGAGCCTGTCAGGAGAGTACCTCCTTGCCGGTAGCACAGACAATTGTGCGCGAGTCTTCACGGCGGTCGAGGGTTCGGTTCTTCTTTGGTTTTCCTTTCCCTTTTAAACTTAGTTCGTTCTGCATGCACCAAGAAAATGTGTTCATGAGATAGCCGAACAAGGTCACTACGTGCAGGCGTTGCTTGGGACCGCCTGAACGAGTACATCGCCACCCAGAGCGATGACTGCTCCATGCACATCTACCAAATCTCAACGAAACAAGGGTCTTTCGAAGCTCATTCAGTCGGAAGAAACGCTCGCATGGCATTCAGCCATTCTCGCACGCCAAGTACACCAAGCCGTATCAAAGGTGGGTTCAGGCGCGAATTCACCAATGTTGTGGAGAGCACTTCTACGGATTAGAGGGAGGAGGGAGACCTTCCCAAGTCGGGCAATCACAGCAATCCGATCGCATACCCGCCGACTCCTGCCACCTCGGTGGTGAGTACACCGTCCACTATGTTTCCTCCACCCACTTTTGAACGACCATGTTCCCGACGCTCTTCGTTCAGTGGGTTCTAACGCACCTTCGTCACCAGCCCATTCTCACTTCTCCAGAGCCTGCTCTTCCTGCTATACGTGCCTTACCCTCACCAGCATGGTCGACTATAAAGCTGTACAGAGGTGAGAACTTCACAGGTTTCTTCAGGAGGTCGACGTTCAGCCCTGATGGCGGATTGTTGCTCCTGCTGGACACCTTGAGGACCTTTCGTTCGATGCTGGGATCAAAGGGGACGAGACACCATCCAGGGGTCGTAAACGCTAGTCATACGATAAGAGTGGTTCAGATTCGACGCAGAGCGCCAACCCGAATTCTGCGTCGTCCGCGTTCACCTACTCTCATGACAACTTTGCACGACCACCCATCGCTCAGCTTCCCGGACACAAAAAGGCGTCTGTCGCGGTACGCTTCTCTCCCATCTTGTATGAACTACGGAATGGTGTCGTCCTCGGTGCCGGAGCTGAAGACGTCAAAACGGCCGTGCTAGATAAGGACAAAGAAGGGAAGCTCGCAATCGATCTCATGAGCGGAACTGCTGTGTCATCGCACGAACAGTTCGTCTCAGCCCCTTCTCCACAAACAGAAGGTCCCTGCTTCCCAATTCGTGATTAATCGGCTCTGACGTTCCAACGGTGCAGTCATATTTACCACACCCACGGAATCGTCCAATTTCAACATGTCTTCGCCTTCGAAGACTTCTACGCCTGCTGTCTCCTCACCCCTAGTGGGTCGGTATTCGCGCTTCCCTACCAGATGCTATATGCAATATTGACAATGGACACTATCACCATTTATGACACGCAACAAGCGGGTTCGGTCTGTTTATTGACGAAATTGCATTACGACGAGTTCACAGACATGTCACGGCTCGTTATCCTCTGCTATGCGACCTCTCTGAGCGTCTCGCACATGGTCATGAGTGTATAGGTCTCCAGATGGACAGACGCTCGCGCTTTCGTTACGAGACGGGTACTGTACTCTCATCGTCTTTGATGAGATTCTCCCAGTGCACCATACCTAGCAATCGACGCTCCAGCTACAGTCGATCGCTCAGCACAACTTTGTGCCGCTCATAACGGCACCTTTGACTCCTACGCATGCTGCGCCGTTGACTCCAGCCAGTACGACTGCGGGGCTGCCCATTATCGCACCGCCAGTTGTTCCAGAAAAGTGAATGCAGCTTCAGGGAAGTGAATCATCCTCACACCCAGGGCAAGCACCCCAGGCGGGCGCCGAGTCTTCGGGGGCTCCGCGTTGGGGCGGTGTCAACACAGATAACTCTGGCGCGGTCGAAGAAGCAAAGGGCCAACCACCAAAGAAGAAATGGAGGGTTGCGTTGACTCGGGTCGGTGACATCGGGGCATGATCGTCAAGTGGATTGTGATCATATTTCATGTACTAGACGGGCTGCCCATGCCATATACTAAGTGCCGCTTTAGTCTTTTCTGATCTCGTTTTGTCCCATCTTCCTTGTGTGGGTTTTCTTTCTCCCAAGGGACTGCCTATCTTGATGTATGTATCAAACGTGTTGAATCGTACGCGTATTTTGAGGCGAATGTGATGCGATGCTGTCAATAACGGCCTGAACGTAGCTCTCGCAATTTCCCTTTTCGGGCATTCACACAACTATGGGGCGCATCACTCCCGGCCCGCTCCCTGGACTTGACTCTCCCAGCGTCCAGGAACTAGCATGGAACGACGCTTCTGACACCTACCGCGCCTACGCTACGATACTCCAAGCAGAAAAAGGAGCCAACATAGAAGGGACCAACCCCGGGGATCTCGTTGCTATCAGAGTCGCCGGATACCTCCTCCTTGAGTTTCTCGCTCACTCTGGTACCCTTGGCGTTCGACCCAGCGAGGCACTCGTCAGATGGTTCACACCCCAGATTTCTCAAAATGTCATCATTGATATCGGTATACTTCTCCGTGAAAAGTTCATCCGCCCGTGTACGTTCGACTGGTTCCCTTTATGGGCTGGACCCTCACAGTCTCCACAAGTCCGAACGACCACCACTGTGCATTCACAGCCATTTTCGCATCCTTCGCGCCCTTCCTTCGACACAATGGAGGATATGATAAGAGACGCGATGGAATCCACTGACAATGATTATAGAACTTCTAGTGAGAAGGTGTGTAATTTGTGTACGATCGTTTATCTCTCTTCTGTTCCCCATGTTCGATCAGGTGCTGGCTCGTGATGGCTACCGCTGCGTTGTCACGGGTATATACAACAAGGCATCGCTCGAGCGCATCAAAGCCACGGTGCCTAGCAAATTCCGGAGACTTCAACTCGAGACAGTTCACATCCTCAATGAATCAACGATGCAGACCAATGATCCTGCGACCAGTGAGGATAGCGAAGACAAGTTGTACAACGAGGTGCTGTTCCATTTGTGGCAGCCAAACTCTCCGTTAGACTCACGCACTATTCAGACTCGCACTGCTGCCGGTGCTCTGGCCATGTTGGAGAAGTTTGGATTCTCGAAATTCGCGGACGCGTTCAGAAAAGCGGGTGGCGTCCATCAAGTCTGGAACATGCTTACGTTAGAGTGGAATCTGCATCACTATTTTGACCAGCTAGACCTGTGGTTTGAACATACTGATAAGGTGTGTGACTCAGAGACTTTGTCAGTGACATAAACTCACGACATGTACAGCCTCACCGCTACAGAGTATGTACGCTTGACGAGAGTCTAGAATGGTTCATCACGTGCAACTTTAAGGGAGACGACCGTCACATTGACGGCGCTCCAATGTTTGTTGAGTTCAACCCACAGCACGAGCATCTCGGAGCGCCGTCACCCGATCCACTTTTACTTGCGATTCACGCGACATGTGCTCGCGTTGCACACATGTCTGGTGCTGCCGAATTCTTTAACGAGCTGGAACGAGATGTGGAAGAAATGGATGTCCTTGCACCCGATGGATCGTCTGCTTCTCTACTGAGTAATCTTCTTTCCTCTCATGCTGACATTCGTGGGGTTGGATGATGGGACAGGGAAGTTGGGGTGTGGGCGCCTGGGACTGCCTGAACGGTATGGCGCTTTGTTCGAGGAGACACTTCTGCCGAGGCTCATTGGACCGTTCATAGAGAAATGTTATCCTTTGGTCTCCCCGTAACTTCGTATGCGAAATGCAATTACTCTTGTGCGAAGAGATGATCACCATGTGGTCATCTTCGATCGACGTAAAAACATTGACCAAGCTCGATGACTTGGACCTCGAAGATTCAAGGTCCCAACGTTCACATCCTATCGCATGTATCATACAGCGCTCAAAAGTTATCCGCCCCCCCCCCTCCCTTTCATAGATTCGACCCCTTGGCTGCACCCCCATCCGCAGCGTGCTCGATCTCATCGATAAATGCCCTCGGATTCGGCGCTCGTCCCAAAAAGTCCTACCAGGCGAAACGCCGATCAGGCAATCCCCTTTCTCAAAAAAAAAACCCCCCGGATCGGACACACCTTGAGCGAATCCATGTCGTCCCTACTTCCGCCCACTAGCAAAATCTTGTCGCGGTACAGCTTTCCCAGTTCTGGATCCAACGGCGCCTTTTTGAACACCGTGCGGTACATATCCGCGGCGAACACGAGCGAGTACGTGTACCTTTCGATCCGACGTGAGATCGAGGGGAGAGGGAGAGGAGAGGGAGAGAGACAAAAGAGCACTTCCCACCTGGAGAGACGAAACTCACCCATAGTACCCGGCGTCGTACCCACCGACAATGTGCGCAAACGTCCCCTGCCCGGGCTTGTACTCGCCTCCCTGGACGAGCGAAATCTTCTCCCTCAACTCGTTCCAGAGCTTCGTATAATCTGTGTCCACGTCTAAACTATTGTTATGTACCAATAGATCAAAGTTGGCGAAGAATAGCTGGCGGAGGTAGAACAGGCCAACGTTGACATAACGACTATCCCCAGCGAGCAGATCAGCCCACCGTGCATGCGTGCGTGCGCGAGAGAGAGATACTGACCTCTTGATGATCTTGGCAATCAAGTCGTCCGATAGCGGCTCCTGCGTCTTGTAATGACTCGACATCTTTTTCAGCACCTTACCCTCCCAGCACCTGAGAACGCAGACGAGTCTGCCTAGTCAACCCACGTCCCTCATGGAACGACCAAGACAACCGACCAGTTCTCGAGCATCTGCGATGGCGCCTCCACGAAATCCCGGGCAACCGCCGTGCCGTGGAAGCGCGAGTATCTCGTCCGGCTCAGCAACCCGTGGAACACGTGTCCCATTTCGTGGAAGAACGTCGTCACGTCGTCGTGTCGCATCAGCGCTGGCCTCTCTGGCGTGGGCTTCGCCAGATTCGCCACCATGGCCGTCAACGGGTAGTGTCTTTTTCCGTCGGGGAGCTCGTACCCCGGCAGAAGGCCCCACACCGCGGCGTGCGAGTACTTGCCATCTGAAAAACGTCAGGACGTGAGCATGTCCGAGTAACGTTGTCGGAGGTCACGGCACCATACCGCGAGGGAAGAGATCGAGGTAGCAGTATCCAAGGAAATCTTTTGCATCCTTTGCGTCCTTTTCCCAAACCGAAAACTGTCGAACCTCTATATCAACATCAGTCACTAGTCATCCATCCCATGGAAAATAGCAGATCGAAAAGATTTACCGGGGTGCCAGACATCCCGCGCATCGCCAGTGATCTCCACGAATTTGACTCCGAGGAGGTTCTGGTATATATCGAGAATAGCAGGGACGACGACAGACACTGGGAAGTACTCCTTAACGAGGGAATCATCGAGATCCAGATTACGCTCCACGTATAGACGGTCGTAATATCTGGAGGGATACGATCAGACGAGGGAGAGAGGAACTGATCTGAGCGACATACCTGTAGTCCCAGATATAAAAGTTGTTGTCGAATTGCAAGCCACGTTTGAAATGCTCCTCCTTTTTAAGCGCGAGAAGGGTGGCACGTTCTTGGATGCCAAGCGGGTCGAGGTGGCTCTTGAGATCGTCCAAAAACTAGACCGAGATGATGGATATGCCGCGGGACCATGATTGTCGGACTGACAGACCTTTTTGGCATTGGCGGCACTTTTAACCATCTTGATCTCAGTGATGTAATCTGCCCAAGAATCGTAGTGCAGGATCTGAGCGATCTGCCTGCGTAGGCGGAGGGCAGTGTCCAGGTATCCGACGTTGTTAGCAAGTCTGTTTTCATAGGCTTCTTGGGCTGCTTGGCGCGTTTTGGGGTCGTTGGCGTATTTGAACTACGCCGGACAGTCAGATCGACGACAGGCATCGATAGCCAAACGACGCTCACCAGGGGAAAGATGTCGGGCGTCCTGAACGCGACCTCGTACAACACCTTGTCGCCCTCCGTACGTTGGGTGTATCCGGATATCACGTCCTCTGGGACACCATCCAGTTGCTCACGCGTAAACGCGATACGACCCTAATCGCGGGGGGTAAGATCGGTCGACGACAAGCGAGCAAGACGCCAACTCACGCTCTCCTCGTTAAAGTTTTGCTGTGCGATCATGCATGATTTGTCAACGCCCGGTCGCTTCACGCCCACGCAAAAAAATCAGAAGCGACGCACCGTAAACTTGAGACACGCTTCCGAGAGGTCGTCCTTCAGCCGCCTCAGCCGCTCCTTGTCCTCTTGCTTCTCGAGGGCCAACCCGGCGCGTTTCCCGTCGAGCAGCATCTTGTCGACAAGCCGCTTCTGCTCGGCGCTCAACGCGTGCCAGACGCCCGCCTTGCGCAGGTTGGCAGCGGCGGTGACTTTGGCCTTGTACAGGTCCTCACGCATCGAGGCCTGGTTCGCATACTTGCGGGCACGTTCTTCGCATTTGGTGGATGCGTCGCGCAGAGCTTTGTTCGTCGACACGTTTTGGTAGAATCCGAGGGGTTCGAGGGCGATGTCGAAGGCTGCCTCGGCATCGGCGAGCGCGTGCTGTCATAAAAAATAAAAAAAGTGAACGAGCACAGGTATGTGATGTGATGCACCGTCGACTTACGAACACCTGGAAAACGGGGAATGCGTCAGTGGTCGCAGAGATAGATCACGCAAGCTCACACTGTCGAAATCAAGCTTGTCGTCGGGCAGCTGGGCGATGTCGTCGCTGAGCTGCTTGTCCTTTGCGAGAGCCTCCGAGGTCAGTCGGTCAATGTCCTCGACGGTGTGCTGCCAGCTCGGCGGGGGCTGCGGGGGTGTTAAGGACGCCATGATGGTGTTGGCGGGAAACTTGAACAGCGATCTGATGGACCCGATATAGCCAACTTGATGGCAGAGTCTCCGCGTCACTGCTGAACGGGCAAACGCGACAAGCATTGCTGGTAAGGGAAACAAAACATAAATTAGACTTCAACTACCCTCGACTCTCCGAATCATCCGTCTCTCGCGCTCTCCAACGACCGCAACGATTCCCTCATTCTCGAGCGCCTTGATCACCTCCCCGAACTCGACCGTATCTACCCGAACACTGCTCTGCTCCCCGAGCCTCCTCATCGCTTCACCCCACCGGATACCCCGACTCTTGACCCCCCCAGCGCTGTCCAACATCGCGAGCAGCTCCCTCCGCATATCCTCACGCAGCCTTCTCTGCCCAGCCCCAGTGCCCGTGTTCAGCAGACCCATATCAATCTTGCCCGTCCGTGGGTCCATCGCACTCGTCCGAATCGCCTCGCGCATCAGTCGACAGGCTTCCCGGACGTCTTGCAGCTCAACGTGCGCGGCGAAGCGCATCCGTGCATGTGCTTCAGAGAGCCGGATCATGCTTTCAAGCTGACGCGTCGTCGCAGTGATCCGTTTCTCAGCACCACGAGGCTCGTTGGCACCAATGGCACGGAGCGAGACATACGATGCCACCAGTTCATCGCTCGCTTCAGAGCTTAGGACAGGATGGATGTGCGTTCGGGAGTAATCAATGTACGCAGAAAGTTCTTCCAGGGGCTAGGTCGCACCGTAAATTGACAGGCACGCTAGAAAAAAACAAAACGAAATGGGACTAACCAAGATATCACGTCCTCCAGTGTCTGGTGCGTCCTCAAGGTATAGCCCCACCAGGTGTTGAGCCAACTTCCGGTCCAACGTCTCGTCGACCTGATCCAAGACGAGGTAGAGGAGGTCAAATCGTGACATCAGCGTCGGAGGGAGGTCAATGTTTCGCGTGATCGGTAAGTCGACATTGTATTTCGACTCGACTGGATTAGCCGCAGCGAGAATCGACGTTCGAGCATTTAGTGTGGTGATAATGCCAGCCTTTGCTATCGAAACGGTTTGTTGCTCCTAATGAAGTTGTCAGTCGAGGTCACCGCGCTCGGATTCGTGGACTGACCATGACTTCATGAAGGACACTACGAGTCGCGTCCGACATTTTGTCAAACTCGTCAATACAGCAGACGCCCCCGTCACTCAAAACAAGGGCACCACTGAACATATCATCAGCCACGGAGAGAGGAGTCGTTGGCGTTGACCCGCCTTTCTAGAACGAGTTGTTTCGAGTCTGGATCCCGGGTAACATACGCAGTGAGACCAACGGCCGAGGAACCTTTGCCAGACGCATACACGCCTCGAGGTGCGATCTTGTGCACATACTGGGAGGGATGTCAGTTCCTCAGACAAATGTACAGGATGAAATTTTACCTGCAGGATCTGAGATTTACTAGTACCGGGGTCACCGACGAGCAACACGTTGATATCTCCACGATATCTCGGCCCGCCACCTCCACCACCTCTCGCAATGTTCTTGTTCGTCCCACCAAATAGCTGAAGCAGTATGCCCTTTTTGACGTCCTCCATCTCCCAGATGGATGGGGCAAGTGATCGCGCTAGCAGCTCATACAAGTCGTGCCTTCTGCTAAGTTCGATGAGTCTCGCCTCGAGATCAGCCTTGCGTCTTTTGCGTGTCTGCGCGGCCCCAATGGCGTCTTCGACCTGAATGTGCACGACATCGAGATACGTCTTGAATAGACTCTTCATCGTTCGCTGGCGTGGGTTCACTCTTACGGGCACACTCCTAAAGATACCCGTAACAGTGAGGCGGTCACCGGGTTTTGCCAC
This sequence comes from Tylopilus aff. balloui, assembly GCA_038089055.1. Taxonomy (NCBI): domain Eukaryota; kingdom Fungi; phylum Basidiomycota; class Agaricomycetes; order Boletales; family Boletaceae; genus Tylopilus; species Tylopilus aff. balloui. Next base: position 30,856 of record JBBPKC010000153.1, read on the forward strand.
ATCGACCAGCTCATCGTACACGCTCAATGAAACTGTATGGGGTGTTTGACCATCGGGCACTGCATCCGGAGTCTCTTGCAGCCTGATAACCTGCCGGTCCGCAAATTCGCAACGGTTATGTATGAGCGACATCGTGCCAACAGATGCACAGACATCGCGAGGACAGCGGCCAGGTTCTTCGATCTTGCCACGGTCGATCTCGACCTGAACGGTATGAGAGCAGGTAAGACACCGGAAGAACGCCACCTTCATGTCTGGGATGACCGGAGTAGCACGGATGACGAGACCCTTGATACAAATGAGTTTGTCGGTATCTGCAAGCCATTCCAGGATTAATACAAAAGCGGGACCAAGAGACCGATTTACCGCTCGGATTGAGTTCACGCATGTTGACAGACTTGAGTCCAGAAGGTCGCACTTTGTACACCTTGCCCATGATATCGGCGATTTCTTCATCGCCCTGCTCGCCCTGCATCCCATCCAAACCAGCCTGCTGGTCTTCATCGGCAATCTCTAACATGAGATCCTTGAGAATCTGATCCATCGCGGGTATCACTTCCTGAGGGTACTTTTGTAGCTGTCCGAATAGCTTTTTGCATGGAGGGTAAGAGAGCAGATTGGCCATGTCCAGACTCAAGTTGGTCTGTCCCGTCTGACGCATGACTCGTAGCTGCGCCTCATACGTGACGACCTCGGCTTCTTGTGGAGATTCGAACGTCGCTGTGGGCAGGTTGTGCTCGCGATCGTGCATGGCGCGGTACTTAGGTTTGAACCCGCGAAGAAACTCGCGAAAGAGCTTCATCGTCTCTGCGAGGTTCACGGTGGTACCCCATATCGCACGGATCTCGTCGGGTTCATCTGTCGGTACTGCTGGAGCGGAGAGGTTTGGTGCGGACGAGGGCGGGATGGATAGGCGTGTCCCGTCCGAATGGGGGTTATCGCTCGGCAGGTCGCTGTGGTACGCTCTTCGCGCAACGCGGCGGGGCGTGGTGGACGTGATGGAGGAGTGAATGTCCCCTCTGCGGTTTCTGGGTGTCTTAAGCGGGGTGAAACTAGCGACACGCTTGGCCAGCGGAGTCGCAGGGTCGCTCCCGGGGAAGAAGAGCCGCTGTGGGCTGGCCTGTGGGGGCGCGTCCATGTCGACATCGTCGATGTCGGACGTGGGGAAATCGACTCTCGGCGGGGAGGACATTGCAGGCGTCGTTGGCGGTGAAAGTGAGTCTGGCACGCGTCGCGACGCGTTCGAATGGACATTTAGGGTAGGCATTGGACATCTTGCTCACGGCCTGTATCCTCGTCACCAACCACAACCAATGACTCTTGAACTAGACGACACGCATCAGGTTCGTCCCGGCGCGTGATGGGAACCAACGTTGACTAGATCGAACAGACGAGTGTTTTCATTCCATTTAAGGAGTCAGGTAGGGTTTGGCAACCTCATATACAGCGTCTCGCCTACCCCTAGTGGCATCAGACACGGACGATATCGAGTCCTATACGTTATATCCTAAGAGAGATCTTCCGAACGGGTACCAGCTTCGCCTCGCTGCATACAAAACGGCATGGTCAAAGTGTCTACAACGGGTTCAGGTATGCCTCAGGTAGCATACATGACGTATACTGAGCCACAAGTAGGCATTGATTCACGCTTTGCATGCGCCGATCGTAGACAGAGTGGCAGAGTTGGTCAACAAGGCTTACACAGACACGCTACCAGGTCTGCCGTACGCAGAATTGCCAGTCATATCGGTGACAGGTAAGCACCCTGGAGAATATAAATATCACTGTTAAACAGGCTACTAGTCTTTGGGGCGTCTTCGTCGATCTTCGACGAGATCTCGGCACGTCTCGAATCAGAAGGGCAGGACGACCTCTTCGACGACAACACCGGTACTCATATTGTCACCCACCTTTTCCCGCAGGATTGCCCAAACCTTGCATCCGCAATAAAGACACTTGTCACTAGGTTCATCAATAAAACAGAGGAGGAGCTAGGCATGTGCGCGGAACTTTCGAAAGTCAGAAGCGGGTCTAACATCTATTAGACTCCGCCAAGCGGAAGCCTGCAAGTTCCTTATCCCCAGTCGACATTAATCTGCTTCACACATGGTTTGAGGCGCTCTCTGAATCGAGAGGTGATAGCCACAAGAATTTGACGGTCCCAATCCTAATCAAGCATCGTCAGGTTCAGATAATAACACAACCCGCTTGGCTGTTATCTTGCACGATTTCGAGAGATTCGACCCTCTCGTCGTGCAAGACGTCTTTGAAATATTTAGGTAGTCAGCATATGTCCGACTGAGTCGATAACCCCTTTGACATTACTCCACAGCCTAGCAATTCCTCGGCTGCCCCTCGTCCTCATTCTCTCAATAACCTCTCCCCCAACACCATCGTATATTCATGCTACGTATCCTCGATCGACTCTGGCTCGCTTGCAGGTGCGAAGCTGCACCTTCTCAACACGTCAGGATATCCTGCATGATATCTTACTGAAGGTAAATGCCTACGTTTGGCTTTACTTCCGTTTTGACCCTTCATTTAGACTTTTTTTGATGTCGAGTTTGATCCCGATCTCACCCTCGGACCAGCAACAATCGAGTTTCTCGTCGACTTCTTTGAGAGACATTCTCCATCTCTCGATGGTTTGGTGTCCATCCTGCAGGTGACAATCCCTCTCCACCGCCCGCAGTTTTGTTTCTCAACCGCATCTCAGCTGGCCCATATGAAACATTTTGAAGAACCCCTTACTGTTTTCCTTGCCGAGGACTGTCTTGCATACACGGATCTGGCTGATGCCGATTCGTCCACCTTTCTCCACAGTATTCTTTCCCGAGTTCAGAGCTCTTCCCTGGCTCCACATCACTCTGACGGCTGGCTGGCTCGGGATATAGGTGACTTGGTCATGCTCGTCCGAATTGCCCGGGTGAATTTTCAGAAACAAATGAAGTTACTACGCGTCTCCTTTCGGCTGTTTGTTCTTGTTCGGAACTTCATCGCCTCAATCGGCCACAAGAGCGAAAAGACACTCCCTGAACTGATGTGTGCAGTCCTCAGAGGTCGTCTTGGGACATCCCACAGACATCTATGTACGCAAGTCAAGTAAGCGACCAATATTATGTATTGTTTGATGCTGACAGCATGCTCTTCCCAGGAAATTAAACGGAAATCAGCTACATGCACTCTTGTCGGATCTACATGATTTCTTTGGCGCTACTTCAGCTCAGGTACAAGGAGAGGAAAAACATATTATATCACAGATCAATACAGCCCGCCGGGTTCACAGCAGGCAGAGTGATGAAACACGACAAGGAAGAGACATAGCGGAAGCGGTTGGGGATTGGTTACTCGCATGTTTTGAGTGAGTGGTTTCGTCTTACGTTGCAGCTAGATTCGACGCGCGTGTACCTGTCTCAGACGTCGTTTCGTCACCCTCGAAGAACTCCCCCTTTGGGATGTATGGTATACGGGTTCTACCCCCTTTCCCTCTGAGGTATGATCGATGCTGCCTGCTCTATTTTGCTTGATCGAGCGTCCGGATAGCTACTGAATCCCTCTCTGCGTGCTTCGATATTCTCTGGCTTGTTACATCCGCAGGACTACGGCGCGATTCCGATGGCTGATGATAGTGTTGTTAATGATGATGAAACACTTTGGAACATGCCTGACACAACCATCTTATTCCGACGCTACCTGGAGAGCGGAAGGATGGTCAACGTGTTTGACTGGTTCGAGTCGTTCACGGTCGTCTTGGAAACTCAAAAGCTGCAGGCAATGAAACATAACACGGCATGTAGGACACCGACACGCACTCCGAGCGGGCGAAAGGGGAAACAACGACAACTGGATGTGGGCCAGAGTTGCCCAGAGGAAAGCGAGGAGGAGATACAAAAATGGAGGCTAGAGGTTCAAGCACGCTTCATTCGCTCGCTACATGAACTCGATTACGTCGGGCTTATCAAACATACTGGTCGCAAAGCTGACCATGTCATACGCACTGTGTTCGATGTTCCGGACTGAGTAGGTGTATCGTGATGACTTGCCGCTACTTGTGCTGGTCCTAACTTGGTCTTACACAGCATCTACTTGTGAGCTCAAAATTGAGGCCCTGTTAGGTCTTCTCTCTGCATAGCGAGCGATGACCACGTAATTACCAATCCCGAGCCAATAAAGCTGCGACGATTGACTCTGATGCTCTCAGGCGCCGGTAATGAGCGTCTTCATCCGAACCACCTCGGCTGTCCCAAAGGGACCCACGCTTCGGCTACCAAAAATTGGTTGGAACTCCGTCGTCGACTCCCATCATCGTGCCTGTGCAGGCCCTCTTTATTCCACTCCACTCCGTGTGCTTTTCCTACTAGACCCTCACACTCATTTTTCATCACACTCGCTCTCTTCAGAAATGTTCGCTGGTGCTATTGTTACCCTCGCTCTCGCTGCCTCAGCACTGGCAAACGTTTTCGTACGTGATTCGAAGGATGGGAAGTCGGAGGTCGCTGATGATGGCGTACGAGTAGATTATCAACCCAGTTGCTTCTACCACGCTCCCTGCCGGCCAGCCGGCAACCGTCTCCTGGCAAGACAATGGCGAGTCGCCCTCGCTGGCACAGTTTGGCAATGCCAGCTTTGCCATTTTCGCAGGCAATGCGATTGAACAGGTACGCAGCTCCCGACGTGATACACGGCTTCGCGTCATTTCTCAATTTTAATTCTCTTTAGACACTCCTTCAGACAATTGCGACGTTTATCAATGTCTCGGCCGTGTCGTCTTTGACGTTTACGCCTGACCCGTCTATCGGACCCGACAGCCATGAATAGTAGGCGTCCTTCTCAGCCTTTTTTTTTCTGCCTCGAGACGCTTGCTAACGGGACATCCAATACGTAGCTTCATTCGCGTCACGTCGTACTCCCTCAAGAACCCCTCATCGTCTCAATACCCGGAAGAAGCCTTCTCGGCCAAGTTCGGGTACGTTCGTGTGTTCCCGTTCTTTGTCGATTCACACTGACACCTTCGATCAGCTTGTCCGGAATGACTGGGACATTCAACTCTACTGTCCAGGCTGAGATCAACGGCCAGTCGACAGCACCCATCGGCGCGACGTCTGTGCCCACTGCCGCGTCGACGGTAGCCGGCACTGCAGCCTCGATCACTGGCACACAATCTGTGACCTCGGCACCCACCAGCACTGCCACCTCCAAGTCGACGAGCGGTGCTGGTAAGCCTGCCATGGCTGCGGGCCTGGTTGCGTTCGTTGCCACCATCATTGGCGCTTCGTTCCTTTGATCCTCGTCTCCATTTCGTTTGCTCGTTCGGTTCTGCGGTCATTTCGTTCTGTCGAGTTTAGTTTCTTTTCGGTCGGTAAACAAAGTAGTCTCTGCTTTGGGTTTTCGTTGTTTTTGGTGACCAGTGGGAGTGTGGGCATGTAACTAGCCTCGACGGGCTTGGTGACACGTTGGGCGCGCTCGCTTTATTTATCTACTCAAATTTAATTGCATGTTTTCCCATGAGTAGGATTGTAAGTTGTGCCTGGACACGGCGCATTGTTTCCTGCTGCTCTATAAATAAGCTATGCGCCGTAGTACCGACTCTACGAACACATTTGATACAGTCTCCCGCAACGAGTAATATGACTCACATGTCCCCACTATGCTTGACGGTGTCCGAGGCGTGCTTCCCGCGCCGAGCTTGATTATACCATGATGGCGTCGTAACGGCCGTTTTACAGATACATTGCAATCTGCAATGGTCTTTCTGCACAGGACGAGATTCTTCGCTTCTTATGGAGTCGTCATGCGTGGTGCCGCAGCCGTTGTTTGAAGCGAGCGTCCACTGTCATTGCATCTGTCCAACGTTGAAGCAACGCGTTTCAGAGCTACATAACAGAAACGCGTTCGCTCCGCGTCACTCTCAGGCTACGGTGATGACGGGCAGACGGTCGCCATGCCAGTCTGTCATCGAACCGCGTGCACACCGCAGTCTACAGCCGCTCGAAATCCCACTTGCCCGCTCCTCCGCTCGTGTAGCCCTTCCTCGACAGGCTGGCTGCTTTTCCATGTCCGCTTCACTATGCGGTGGGTCTGCCAAAGCTGGACCGACCGCGAAGTGAACGCACGAGGTCGAGATATCTGCTTTTCCACCACCGAAAATATTTGCGGAGTCGCGCGTATTCGCAATTTGAAAGCTACTCGAATTTCGGGTCCGAGTGGGTCTTTACCGTCAAAATCTTGGAAATGGAGACTGTCGGCGACCCCAAAGATGCCATCAGGGCAAACAGACCTATCATGCTTCGCGAGGTGGACGCGATACTCTCAACGTCTATTCCATCCCTCTCTCTGTTGATGGCGATAGCTCGATGACGGTCTCAATGGATGGACACCCACAGGCAGAACACGCTGTGACGCGCGAGAGAAAGTATCCACACCCAAAGACCTGATGATCACCGTCACTGACCCAGCATCTGATGGTGCATCCCTGCCATAGTTCCATGCTTCTTTCAACCAACTTTGCTTTCCAGGTTCACCCGCGACTGAGCCACTCGTTGTCGTCCAGGAAATGACCCTCAACTGCTAGGTCCGGGGTGATGATGCTAATCACGTCTTTCCTGTCAAAATTTCCAGCGCAGAGACGGTCGCACTTCTCCGGGAAGCCGTCAACGCGAAGAAACCTATGAAATTCTGCGATACAGATGCAACAGATCTCTCTCTTTACAAGGTTTCGTTTCGTTTTGATGCAGACATTGAAAATACCCTTGGATCCTATTCCCCACGATACGAACATCTCCTATGACCACTGGTCGACCTATCTGAATGTTTTGCCGACTCTCCCTAAAAAAACATATTCATGTAGTTGTCGAAGCACCTCTTCCCAGTGTGTCCATTCTGGGTTCTAGTCGCTCATGGTTTCTCTGACTATCGTTACCTCATTCCTTTCGTTAGTGCGATCGTAGCCTATTTCTCCACAATGTCGCAAAATGGCGACATCTTTCTCGCAAAGGATCCGCCAGCACACCCGTTCTCTGCTGCAGAACCCCAGCAGTTCACCTGGCGCCAGGCCAGTGCTAACCAGACTATCTATTGCAATCGCCCTTATGGTGCTGAGGAAGCAATCCCGCCTACATTACTTCACCCTATGTTTGGCCAGTTTCTTGATGACTGCGAAACATGTAAAACAACCAAGGGCGATAATCTTTTGGCTGAAGAAATACACATCGCAATGTCTGACCTTTATGAAGATGAAATTGCGCGGGCTCGGGATATCCGTGACATCTTCTCCAGGTGGGGTCTCCACTTCATTTTCTCTCACACCTATCAAGGATATGCGACGAGTGGTGATATGTCCGAGGGCCTGTATTGCTATGCTGTCGCCAAGTTCAAAGATGAGGTCAACTACACAGGAGCTTGGTGCTACCATCAATCCATTTCGTGCTACAGAGTCATCGGGGCCGTATGCAAGCAAACTAGCGCATTCACCTTTGCCTTGTATTAACATCATTCTTTGCGGTATGTTGAGCTGTCGCTCTTTGTTGACCTTTCCATAATCTATGTTTTTTTTTTCCAGGACCATGTATTTCACTCTTTGCTGCGACATGGAATACGCGTCCAGTAGCCCAACCACACTCCACCCCCGTCATGTGGTACCACCCTACGGATGCTAGCATGATGACGACAGTAGCTCGTCACCTTTGGGCGTTCAAGAAAACGGTCAGTACGCTGAGGGAATACCACCGAGATCTCATGAGCAGAGGCCCTCTTGAGCTTTCTGCGGACCGAACCAACCTGTTCCTGTACCGCACAGATTTCATTCCTCTTCGGGGCGACGAGGATGTGCAACGCTCCAAATACGATCGCCTCGCCTTCAAAAATGAGTTTCTCTTTTTCGGTACCCTTCACGATGGGCGGCCCATTTTGTCCGCCGATATTCAAGTTCATGAGGAATGTGCTTCGTTGGGATGCGCACCGGAACTCCCTGGTTATGAAGCAACGCCTGGAGGCTGGTTCATGGTTGTCATGGACAGGCTCGTTGAAGAACCATGCTCTCCAGGGACAATCTGACTGCTTCGCTTACGAATAACGCCGGAGATGTCCTCGAGCAATTGCACGAAAAAGGTTATGTTCGCAATATCAGTATTATGGTGTCCAAGTCTAACAAGACAAAGTTCATGTTGAACGATTTCGACTGGGCGGGGAAAGAAGGGGAGGTACGATATCCCATGCTCGTGACTAGGACAGAAGACCATTGGGGGCCACTTGGCTCAATATATGGGGCTCCAGTCGGAGCCGAGCACGACATGGATATGCTACGTCACATCAAGAATGGTGAATCGGATTGACGTCCCCTGGTATTACTACCTTCTCAAAGTTTCAAGCCGTTCAACTCCTCAGACTGGTGTTATCTGCGGCCTTGGAACTTGTACTTCTATCACTGTAGTCCATGCTGTTTCTGCGTAGTTTGCTGTGTAGCAGGTGCACCCGAAAGACACAAGGAAACAATGCATTTTGAGTATACGCCCCTAGGACCCGAGTAGAGACGGGGACGAGCCAGCAGGGCGTAACTTGGCGGACGAGACCACTGCACCACGGGAAGGCGAACGAGCCAAGCAAGTGACCTCATACGCAGATCAAACGCACGCAGCAACGACCTGTGAGACGTACATCTCTCGAGTACTTATCGGCCGCACACAGACCTCAGTACTCGACAAAACAGACTCGTTCGCGGCCGCTCGATGTGCCGGACGGACAGCCAAGGACGTAGAAAGAGCCTTGTCGCGTGCGTACCACACAAGGATCGCCAGGCGATCCGTCGACAAAAAGGCGTCCCGGACGACCCCGCACCCGCGCCACTGGGACCCGCCGGGTGCCACCGCCTTCGCCGTGTCCTGCAGGCCCGCGGCCGCTGCACGATCGACGTGTCCGGATACGCACCGCCCCCCCCTCTCGACGCGGGGTTTTTTCCCCCGCGTCGCCAGCGGTACCGTCCGTCCGAGTCCGCGCTTCCACCAGGGTACCCAGACTCGCACGCCCCCTCGGCGCGTCGTCGCGCCGCCGGTGCTTGTCTCGAAGCCAGAATCCACGCTGCAACGGGCCACACCGGCGGTCGCATCGAAGTGGCACCCCCCCAGGCCCAATCACGGGCCTGTTTTCGCGCTGGCCTGGTGGCCCCTGCGCCGGGGACGCCGTCCAGTCAGGCCTCTCTCTACGTGAGCGCGTCACCGGTACCTCACACGAAGCCATGAAGCGGAGGGCGATGTGAGAGCACGGGGCATGTGGTGCCGTTTTCTGGATCGCGCAATCGAGGTCTGCCGCGCGGACGCATCCCCCCCCCCTTCTTCTCGAAAGGAACGGGAGTCAACGAGCGGACGATCGAATAGCGAAAAGCGTCTTACGTCAAGTGTCGTCGGGGGCTGTCCTACATAGAAGGAGGAACGCAGGAAGGGCCAGCCACGAAGACCAACAAACAGCCGCCTCCGACAGTCATCCAGGGTTAGCGTTTCTGCGGGCACGTGAGACGCGCGACGCGCGACGATCTAGAGGGCGACAAGGTCGGTGGCAAAAATCACGCGCGCCAGCATAGCCGAGTTTCGAAGACGCTAGACCAGTTTCATGAAATCGAGAAGCGCATCCGAGAGCGATAACGAACTCGGCGCCTTGCCGTCAGGGTCTTCAACCGTGCGCATGAAAAAGGGAGACTGCATTACAAAGGTTTGATCTCGTGCCGTCAATTCAAACAGCGATACAGCCCCTTTCGACGGCATATATACCGAGGCTTAACGCGTCATGACCTCCTGCTTGTATACTCTCAGGGATATGGTCTAGATCGAGGTGGGGCGTAATGCGCCTTTGCAAAGTAATGCAAGACGAGAAGCCCTCATGCAACGTAAAGTACATCGGCACGGGGGTCACAAGGTATGTCGTATTGAAAGATGGCGCAGATAGAGCGGTCATCAACTCATTTTGCAGTGCGCCAGAAAGATCCACGAGAGATAGCCTGCCAGACACGACATCTTCTGCAATATGAGTATCCCGGACGCCATATCGAAGGGTCACGTGCCTTGGCGAGATACTCCGAGTAAATGCCGGGGAGGCGTGTAAGTTTTCCAATAAATGACACGGGTACTTGAGTCAGCAGCACTTCCCAGCATAGAATGGAGGGAGAGAAGGGATGGAACGACCCCTCCTTGGTGTAAAACGCCGAACACCAGAGCGAGCGACATGTTGAATATAATCCAAGTCGTCTGGTATGGTTGACGGCAACTACCTGACCCGCACAATCGAATGACTCACCCAAAAGAATTTTCCTGGCCGAGGAAGTTCCGAGGTAGTTACCAATACGATGGTCGGGAGAATCAGCGGCATAAGAAATCTGGGCTCCTGATGGGGTTGGAGGGATAAACCTGATAGCGATAGGATAATTATCTGAACCAGAGCTACGGAAAGAGTTAACCGAAGCGTGACCGAAAATAAGGAGTCGTACTCTGTCTGAAGATATTGGATCCAAAATGCACTTTCCGAACATAACGTCTGGAGGGCTTCACGGACTCACAGGCATTGCACCGCACAAACCATACGAGCAGCGGCCCAAGTAGCAACGGGAGATTGACGGCGGCGTGCAACCAGCGGGGATGTAGGCCGTGGTCAGCGAGGTTCTCGGCCGACAAATTATATCTGACGAAATTGTAGGGCGTAATGACAAGCTTGGAAAAGTTGCCACGAAAATAGTATGTGTCAGCAGCGACGAACACGGCCGCCACCATCGTCGCGGTACAAACCGGCAGCAGCCACAAGCGAATCACTTGAACTGGAGAGCCCACCGTCCGGTGGTAGAGCCGAAGTAACTGATAGGCAATTGGAAGAGTAAAGGCGACGAAAGTCGGACGGGTGAATGTACCGATGACAGCGAGAACTGCAAGGAGGTGAAGTTCGGGCTCAGGTGTATAAGCAGGATGGGAATGCCGGTCGCCCGTCTTCTCTCGTCCTATCTTGAAACGCGTCCGTTTATCCAGTATCCGCCGAAAGAGCACGAGGCAGAGGGAGACCAACACTGATTCGAACGAGTTTGAAAACGGTCGAACTTGAAAAGTACTCATCACATAGGACGATGCAAGCAAAAGCAAGGACAACCGGCGAGACGCAGGCCGTGAGGCGAGACTCCAGGCGCTGAAATCTACACCACTTTAGCAGTCACCCCGAACAAGACAGGAGAATTACCAAGGGCGACCGATAGGCAAAGAAACGCCAGACGCTGGATGCGAAAGAGAAGCAAGGGATGTACCATCCGCATCCATCCGGCTTGTGGCGGCGTCAGGCAAACTCAAAGATATGGGGAGATTTCCTCACGTCCGAAAATCAGCTTCAAGCCGAGCAAGGGCAAGCCCGTGGTCACGATAGCGGGGAGAATAGATCTGACCGGAAAGTCTGGGTGCCACTCCCAGGTGGTCACAGCATGAAGATCGAGGATGTTCCCTTCCTCGCCGTGTCAACAAGAGTGATTTAAGCCAAAGAGGAGGGTACCGGCTGTGATTTCTCCGTTTTGCATGTGCTCGTCAGGATGTATGTACCCCGTCCCATACAGCGCAAACAGGATGCGAGCTAGCCAAAGGCCAGCGTATGCGCACCGGAACGCCCAACATTTACCAGCTGCCATGGGAGTCCAGTTGAAGTATTGTCCGTGTTGGCGGCGGAGTTTGAAAAGAAGCTCGTCGTTGGTCGACATGGTCTGTTCGTCCATCTTTAGTCTACGGGTGGATGACTGACACTGATCAAACATATCTGGCCATGTCTGTAATCGCAACTTTCATCTGTCAGGCGTCCCTCCACTTTTGTTCAGAGTGCAACAACCTCCTCTACCCAAAAGCCGACCCACAACGGCGCATCATGGTTTATGCCTGCCGGATATGCCAGCACTTTGAGATCAGCGACCACAAATGTGTATACAAGAATGACTTGTTGACAGTCACAAAGTAAGTATTGATCCTGCTCCCCCCGCGAAGCAGTGCTGCGGGTGGCGACGCGATTCTTGGTATGCGAACTGAATGCATTTACGACAGGGAGCAAGTGGGAGTGACGACTGATCTGGGTATGGATCCAACTCTGGTACACCCCCTTCCGGCGCGACCGCGTTCGTCCGCTCATTCTTCGCACCTATTTTAGGCCCACTCGAACATTTCATGTCCGCGCTGTGGCCATGAAGAGTCCGTCATCTCTGATCCTCCATGCGCCGACTTCGTTACTTATCCGTTCACTTCAGCGCAGTGTTTTACCAGGATCAATCGAAACGGAAGGAGACGCGCATGATTCTATTCTTTGTCTGTGTCAAGTGTAATCATAGCTTTACGGATCCATCCATCCCGCCAGAGAGTCGCCCGGACACGCACTAGGGAGGCGACCTGTGCGCCAAGTGTTCCCTCATGTGATACGCGTTGTCGAATTTATAAGATAATATCACGACGACACGATAATAGCTAGTTGCGGTCATTTTAGATTAGACGAGCTCACGCCGCAAGGGTAGAGTGCCCTCCAAGGTTTTGTTTCGTAACGCAAACGTTTTTTCCATCACCGGTTGTCAGGCAAGTAGTGATCCCTGCGGTCTGTCGCTCCACGGTGCGACGCAGTACTGCGTAGTACCTCGGCAATACAGCCCATCCCGAGGCGTGTAGATCGGCCGTATCAGCGCTCCACAGCTCCGCCGGCTGGCGAAGCGAAAAGTTGTCCGTGTACAGAAGTGAGAAAGGGGCGGAAAACCCTCAAATGTCGGGTGCGATAGGAACATGCGGACCACCCAGACATACGGGTTTCATGGTTGCCATTGGTGTGTTCTAGCGGAGGGATGTCCCGTGGCGACGCGGGGGTAGAACGAACACTAGTACTTGACATGGACGGTTGACATTTACAGGGAAGGCGATGATCATATGTCGCGGCTGGTCTTTAAGCCTACGATTAGGCGACGGGGCGTTGGAGCGGGAGAAGGCGTGGCGAGACGCTACATAAATATTTTCGAGCGACCACCCCCAAAACGGGCGACACTCGAAGCGGACAGGGTCAATGATGTGACCCGAATCGGCGATTCGAATTCGTGACCCCGAATTTATTTATTGGACATGCCAACTTCCAACACGACCCTTGTCTTGTTTGTCTGCTATAAATTACCGCCCCCAAACGCCCGCTCCTTTCATTTATTTCTTTTCCTTTCCCTTGTCCACTTTCCACAATGAAGTTCACCACCGTCTTCGCCTTCATTGCCGCCGCCACCCTCGTCTCAGCCTCCAACGCTGAGCGCTTGGCTCGTGGAATGCCCCCGAACCCTCCCGCACGGCGTGGTACTCCCCCTTCCCGTCCGTCCACGTCCATCCTACACCATAGGTCGTTGCTCACCCCACCCAGGTGCTCACAAGAGCTACCCCTCGGGTAAACCCGGCAAGTGTGACAATGGTGATATCTACTGCTGCAACAGGGTTCAGAAATGCGGCGAGGGTAAAGAAGTCGACAAGTTGTTGGAGCTTCTTAAGCTTGATGTCCCTGCTGGCACCTCCGTCGGTTCGGATTGCTCTCCCATCACCGTCATTGGTGCGGGAGGCAACAGCTGGTAGGTCATTGCCACGGTAGCTCCACCCTCGCTTATATTTGATGTTCAGCACCCAACAAACCGTGTGCTGCAAAGACAACCACTTCAATGGTCTCGTCAACGTTGGCTGCAACCCTAGTCAGTATTACTTCAGCTGTTGTCGTGAACCATGTCACTGATCAAAACCTATAGTTAACCTCAACCTCTAGACTGCCGACCGCCTTCACTAGTGTCGTCCACTCCTTATGTTTTTATCGTTGTTCGCTATCAAAGTTCTTTATTATACCCCATTTTGCGCATGAACCCTTCAGCCCGCTTTACCGTTTTTTTTGCCGGCATACTACTGTCGGTTCTGGGCTTGCAGATTTATCCGACACTCGAGTACCTGTAGTGTTATACGGACTGTAGACATTCCTGCAGTAATATCCGGCACCTAGAGTTTTGCACCTGCAGTTTTAGGCTAATGTGACTTGAGTGCGACTGCAATGTAGCAGCATTTTATCGAGCAAGTGCGAAATACCAACATTCAGTGCTCGGGCGGTCGTTGATGGAGAGCTGTGACTTCTTGGGAACTCTGCCATAGCATTTCGGTCTCATTTCATGGTGCTCATGATGGTTACAGACCCACGATAGATTGTCTGATGACTGGCGAGGCGGTACTCATTATATTCGTAAATCGCCGTCAGGCAACGTGTAGCGCGCAATCTAGGAAGTTGACAGCGCGGTTAGAGAATGCCAGCACAGTGCCGCAACCCACAGAGCCTTCCGCCGATGAGTAACATTAGCTCGATGGGGCGAGGGAGTCCATGTAACGAAGGTGGGCAAAATGCTGCACCATATCGACGGGGGTCTGGGCTCCGGTGCGTCCTGTCCGCTTGGGAACTTTTACGACGATAATAATTTGGGCCATCGAAGCCCTTGGGCGGTGAGGTACGCGATCATTA
>JBBPKC010000154.1:0-21713 GCA_038089055.1 Tylopilus aff. balloui
CGGATTGCCTCATCGGGACCATGTCCACCAAATGAGTGTCTGGAAACCATGGCTCGCATTTGGCGTTCAGGTTGGGCTGACTGCGCGGTCAACCACCTCCCGAAGGTGTTCCCAGCGGCGAGTATTTCGCGTCTCGGTTTCGCTGAAAATGCGGCGAATCTGGCATGGTAAAGTGCTTGACACCTCAAAATTGAGATGGTGTCATCGTAAGCCTAGGAAGACAATGTGGCGAAGGACACCCGGAGAGAAAGTTTGACCTACGTTGCTTTCGGAGAGTGGATCGAGGCCGTAAAGGAATAAATATTGATGTAGAGAGTGGAGAGTAACTCGCAGTTCCCCGGTCTGCTTCTTTCTTTTCCTGAACATATGGAGTTCGTTGAGGCAGTATCTCCCTGAGGGAACATCTGGATCTTGTGGGAAGAGTCAAAGATTTACTGGCTTCGTTTCATTGAGTATTGTGGTCAACAATAGCGACTGGCGAGATAGAGTTTCCCGATATGGTCGAGCACGTGGGTGATTCGTGACGCGTTGAGATGGTCCTTCGGAGAGACACTGTCTAACGAATCTGGGTATGTCTGGGGACTCTGTTCCGACCGAGAACCCAGACAACACTTCCATCTGTCAATACGTTAAGATGGTGGAGAATGTCCGCGAACAAGCAAACCTGCCCATGCACTGATTCCTTCGTCGAGCTGTTCTGAAAACATTGTCGACAAAGGATGGGCCAATGACTTCGAGCGCTCCGCCCAGATTTTCCATGCCAAGCACAGCATAAATAACGGGAGGAGACTAGCTGCGCCGGAACCGATTTCTGCCATACGAGCTTGATATGCCTTGACTCATCCCTAGCGCAACGCCGTCTTAAATTTTTCTCCTGTGGATTGCGGTAGATAGGCGTGCTCGGATACATTGTGCGAACTGACAGCTTAAAATACGTCCCCACGTCCTGATTCCTGAGTGGCATGTTCGCACGAACGGTGCCCGATATCCAGTACCCCTCGGGCGTACCCAGGACTTCCATGGTACGCGCACCTGGCCGGCAGTACCCTCAGATTCCGTAGGCAGATGACCTTCACTGTTTCATGGACTACGAAAGCTTCCAGGGAATGTAACAAGCCAGGTTTGGTTAAAATGGGTTTATTAGTGTTCTTGAATCGTGTCATGGTGTATGCCGAGGAGTGGCGTGTCACGGCAACGCTTTTCCACTTCCAAATTTGGGTACCCGGTAATAGGGATTGGCCAGAGCAAAGTGTTCGTCTGACGAGCAGGTACGGCAAGATAACGATAACTTGGCTTACGCGTTTCCTTGCTAGCGTCGTAACTGATGACTGTCCTAGCACACGGGGGAATAGATAAAATGGCCCCTTTGCACGTCTGGCAGAGCGGGCGTCATCCACTCCTACTCTCTCACAAGACCTATCTGAATCCGCAATGTCGAGTTCTCGTGTCTGGCTCAGTGAGGAGTCTTCGCTTGCACTCTCACATTATCTGACTAGCATGCATAGTCACTGGCACCTCCGCCGGTATTGGCCAAGCCTCCGTCAAGGAGGTGATTGCTGCCGGCGAACGTGTTGCCGCGATCACACGCAAAGCGTCCAGCCTCTCCGAACTCACTGTAGCTTACCCCTCTGACAAGTTCCTTGTGGTCGAACACGACGTCGGGAACCCTGCTCAGAACGCTCAGGCGCTCTTTGGAAGAGTCCACAAACACTTTGGCCGCATTGACGTCGTCGTCAACAACGCCGGGTACGGTTTGAACAGCGTCGTCGAGGGAACCAGCGATGACGACGCGCGCTACCAATTCGAGGTCAACTTTTGGGGTGCCGTTCGAATCAGTCGCGAGGTGAGCACTTGGCGTTCTCGATCCGATGACATCTGTGTCTCTGATCACGTTTACAGGCCGTCAAGTACTTCCGCGAAAACATGATCCCCGCCGGTCGTATCATGAACATCTCCTCTGTTGGCGGTTTCGTCGCCAACCCCACACTGGCTTTCTATTCCGCGTCCAAGTTTGGTGCGTCTTGGCCACCTCTTGTCGTAAACGGACCTCGCATCTGAACATGTTTTACAGCGCTCGAAGGGTTCAGCGAGGCGCTCGACAAAGAGCTGCTTCCAGAGTGGAACATCAAAGTCATCGCTGTTCAGCCCGGAGGGGTGAGGACAGAGTGGGCCAAGGGCAACATGGTCGATCGCCCCCTGCCTGCAGCCTATGATGTCCCTGACAGCCCCGGAAAAAAAATGCGCGACATTTACAAGGCTAACCAGCCCACGGGGGACGCCACCAAGCGTACGTCGGTCCCTTTGACTCCTTCATCTGATGGGGCGCTGATGATCACATGGTTCGCAGTCAGCCGAGCGCTCATTACCATTTCTCGGGAAGCCAACCCCCCTCTCAGGTTACCCTTGGGTGCCGACTCGCAGTGGCTCGTCCTCAATAAACTCAATGAGATCAAGAAGGACGTGGAACGGTGGAATGAACTGACGCTGTCTTCGGTTGCGGACGACGCAGATCCTCTCTACTTCAAGAAGCTTAGTACGGTGTTTTCTGACTAGTCTCAGATGAAAGATAAATAGGTAGAATGTGCTTGGGAATGTATGTATGACATCGTTCTTGAATATCTCATCCCCTTCCATTCGTGACTTCCTGGAGTCCCACGGCGACAAAGCCATACTGCTATCCGAACCCTTGCTGATTGACCTACAATTCCAACCCTGGCATGATCAAGCGCATTGGATCATGGAGCGACCACCATCGAGGATCGCAAAGCTGAGAGAGTGGAAATGCTCGTGCCATAGTCCTCTCCGAGCGAGATTGGCAAAGACAGAAAGAGATGTACTGCGCTTTACCTCCAGCACCAACCATGTCCACCAGATCCGCCATGGACCCGCCTGCACTCAAAGCTGTCGACGAGGAACTCCCGGTCTCATGTCAGTCGGCAACGCGGCAGTATATATTGCCTCACCGCACTGGCATGGGACAGAACGATCGCTGCGGTGACTGTTCTCCTTTTGAATTTCGGCGCTATGTGTAACGGCGCTCATCCCACCGCTGTCGTGGTGATCATCCCAAGCTACCTCCCATTAGGAACCCACGAAGCTCAATCGATCGCGCTAGGGCCTGAAGGCGGCCTTTCGGGACATGAGGGTGACCATGGCGGAAATGACGATGAACAGCAGTAGTCCAGGATCCAGAAGGTTTAAGGGGGAGGGTGCTGTTGCAAGGCGACTAACATGTCGGAAGCCTCATTTCTCCTTCGAGATAGGCGGTTACCACCGGGCGCACAAAATTAACGCGTTGGGAGGAACTTCATTCCTCTGCTCGCCGTTGCGACGGTCCGAGTGCTACCAACCAAAGCCCCCTGGGCCGCTGTCGTAGCCAAGTGCCAGGGGCCCTGGTCACAACACCCTTTCAAGCAGCTGCGAATCCAAGGTAAAGTAATGGAGCTAACATTTGATCCGCCACTTGCGGGAGCTGCACTGGGCCGGACCCAAACCTTGCGGTTAGGGTGAGTTTCGAAGGTAATGTAATGGAGCCAACATTCGACCCGCCACTTGCAGGAGCTGCACTGGGGCAGATCCAAACCTTGCGGTTAGGGTGAGTTGGCGCCAGATGGTGGATCAAAGCTGATGTCTGCATGCTGCGGCTCGTCTTCGGCCTTAGTGATAGACGACTCGTTTACACCACTCGGTGCCCTTCTGGCTCCTCGGCTCCTCGTGGCACAACATTCTTCGAACCCTCCGATGGTCCATACCTAAGATCCCATTGGGCCCCACCGAAGCTAAGGCCCGAGCGCCCATCTGGCTTTGGTAGAATTCTGAACTTCAGCCACGAACGCATGGAGGTCGGTCTGCTGCTCAAGGTCCCCTAGATCCTAGTTGGTTGATATCATACATTAAGCAAATCCACTTAGCTTGCTCCACAGGTGACCATGTAGCAAGACAGTCCTCATGCAAGTAGGGGGCGAGTCAAATTCGCCAAGCGTAACAGCAGAACTGGCCATGACCACTTTTATCGTGCGATGCCAACACGTGTGCAGAGTCGATGGTGGTGTGTTGTTGACCTCGTGGGCAACTCGAAAGTAATGAACTGCATACTGTACCCTGGCGTCTACGCAGCGGATCGTGCTCTATTCACATCGGCAGCCTATCGCTACTATAAATTCCAGCGATGAGGCATATCGCTTGTCGTCGTAGCCGCGTACGTCAGACGATACTTAGGTGCCCATACCCCTTTATTCAAGTCCAAGGATATCCATCCCAGCTCCTCACGCACACCTAGCATCCCTCCATGGAGGGTCCCAGCACTTCGCCACATGCCGAGCATACACGTATCCCGTCTAACCGTTCGCCTTTGTCGTCGTCGAGATGCACTCAGTGCAATCTCCAACCGAAGGGTAACGGGAGGAACCTCGTCGTATGCATCGACGGCACTTCCAACCAGTTTGGCGAAAGGGTAATCTTTAGTGTCCTAAAGACTTCTCGCAGCTCACGACAGTCACCAGAATACCAATGTGGTGAAACTCTTCGCCAAGATCAATCAAGAAACCAGTCAACCAGAACAATTTGCTTATTATTCCAGTGGAATCGGCACCAGCCCGAAATCACTACGTATTATCGAACGTGTGGAGCGAGCAGTCACCGACAAATTTGGCATGGCAATCGCATGGTTCGTATTCATCTTTGTCCAATTGTTCGACAGTGTGAAATGCTTGACGTCAGGAATATAGAGGAAATAGTCAGGGAAGCGTATAGCTGGTTAGCGCAAAAGTATCAAGAAGGGGATCAGATATACCTCTTTGGTGAGTTTTCTTTTTTCTCCTTGTAGCCCCTGTAGCCGACAATTGTGGTATAGGCTTTTCTCGAGGGGCGTATCAAGTGCGGGTGCTTGCAGGAATGATATATGAGGTGCGCCGATG
This sequence comes from Tylopilus aff. balloui, assembly GCA_038089055.1. Taxonomy (NCBI): domain Eukaryota; kingdom Fungi; phylum Basidiomycota; class Agaricomycetes; order Boletales; family Boletaceae; genus Tylopilus; species Tylopilus aff. balloui. The sequence continues at coordinate 4,917 of JBBPKC010000154.1, forward strand.
CTAAATATATCACAACATACGATTGAACGCGTGCATTAGGTCGGTTTGATACGGACCCCAACCGACAAACAGATCGGGACGTGAGTAACTGTCGCTTGGCCTGCAAGAAGTTGACGGACCGCTCGGCAGGGCCTACGATCACTATGAATCAATTCGTTCTGGAAAACCGGACACAAAGCAGATTGCGAGAAAGTTCAAGAACACGTTTTCGTGGGAAGGCTTAGGTGTGCACTTCGTCGGTGTATGGTAAGTATTTTCATACTGAAGTAGGGCTCTGCCTAAAACTGACCTTGGTCAGGGATACCGTCTCCTCCGTAGGACTCATAAGAGGAGACGTCTTCCTTTCGACATCTTCGTCGGCATCTCATGCTTGTCATTTCCGTCATGCGCTTGCTCTCGACGAGCGTCGGGTCAAATTCTTGCCAGAATATTTCCACGAAATGAACCAGCAAACGGAAGATGTGGAATATAGGTACATCATTTCCCCCGACGACCGAAATAAGCGCACGTCCACCGGGAGCGATGACGGCACCCATTCTTCCAAGGACAAGGGCTCTACTGATATCAAAGAAGTCTGGTTCGCCGGCAGTCATTCGGACGTGTAAGTGCGCCTTCGGGGTTCATTTGATATCACTAATAGCTTTGCGTAGAGGCGGCACGAACCGACCCGGGAAGTCTCACCAAGCTGGCAACGCTTCGCTGCTATGGATGCGTCGAGAGGCGGTTGCCTATGGTCTCGCGCTGAAGCCGACAGATGTAGTCTGGGTTCCGGATGATATCGATTTTGGTGTTAATGACTCGATGAGTCCCGGATGGGCGGCTGTTGAGTATTTGCCCATCAGACAGCAAGTGTCCTTTAGTGGTACTGGTAAAAACAAACGACGGTGAGCCTTGTAATCCGATGGTTGGTTCATGATACTGAACTCATGTTTGGTAGCTTACATCGCTCGCAGCCCCGTCGTATCATACCTGGTCAAAAGATTCATGCTTCTGTTCTGTATGCAAATGCGTATAGACCACTGGCATCGTCGGGAGGAAGTTTTGACACATCCGTCGTCCAATCTGAACCCGAAAAGCTGGACCACCGACTCTGGGAGACGGGACTCTTCGACGATTCCGCGGTGGAAACGCTGGTAGATCATCTTAGTAATCCTCAAGGGGTTGCGCCAATATACCTCGACAGATTGTTATTCCTGCTGCGATTCGGTAGGTATTTTATATCTTTTGTGTCCGCTTCACAACGACGTTTTCGGTGCCTCTAGAAGAGGGGAAACAATACCTTAAACGCGTACGCGATTGGAAAAGCAAGTTCACAGACCTCATCCAGGACACTTCTTGTGACCGGCTCGTACGACTGGTTGCAATCATCGCCTATTACGAAGCATGTAAGTCATACATCTCTGACCAATGTATCCTGTCGTGTGTAATGTTTCCTTGCAGCTTGCAATCCTGAGGCCCGTCTGACGGATCCCACTGATAGTAATGATCTTTCACAGGATGTAACGAGTATCGCGAAGGAGTGCCTGGAGAAAATTCTGGCCAAGCCTAAGCCTCAAGAGAGCTCCAGAGTAGTTTCTCTCCTGAGACCCCTGACGAAACACTCGACTTTGCGAAAGCAGATTCTCACAGAGGGCGTCCTGGGACGACTGGGAACGCTACTTGATAACATCTTCACGGGGTCGGAAGAAAATTTTGGACTGACGATGGATGGCCTGAACTGCTTACTGGAGTGCGGTATGTTGGTGATCGTCGTGCATATAGTAACCTGCTCACCCCCAGTTAGAGGATCCGAAAATCCGGGAGACCTGTGCTCAAAAGCTCGAGAAAGCCCCGGTGGATTCAAACTCGCCCAGACTTTCTCTCATATTAAAGGGCGACAGTAAGGAGTCTATCCATGGTCAAAACACACTGTGATGTATCATTTCAGGGCCGCACGATCTAACCGCTGCGTTGCGCGTAGTGTTGACCCTAGCGCGTATTCCAGAAGGTATGTATTTCCAGCTTCGCCAGTAAGCCCTAATAAATCATGGTGACGCAGGGAAATCGAGAGTCGACTTGTGGAAAAAAGTGAAGCCTCGGATTAGGGAGTTGGCGAGTCAAAAGGAACGGCTCGTCGGTCTCCTCGCCGTTGAAATATTACTTGCACTATATGATCCGACTGACCCGCGTAGGCGGCGCATTTTTGGGCTTTATTTTCTTGTCCTAACCAATGTTTCAGGGCAACTGAACATCCGCAATGCAAATGTTCGAGCCAATCTCGCCAGCGCCTTGGTCAGCTTAAACACCAACAGACATGAACCAACAAGTGAACAAGGTCGCAGTGAGGATCCTAGACGGATATTTCGTGATCTCTTCGGCATGGGTGAGTGACGCTCTTCCAGTTGTTCCGAAAGAGACTGCTATGAATTATCCTTGGTTATAGACGGTACAGGGCTCTCTCCAGAACAGAACAAGCGCATCGCAGAACTGAAATTGACCGTGAAAAGGGGGGACACCCGGGAGCGTACCGCTGCTACGATGACCCTCGTGAATCTATGGGAAAGTAAGGCTAGCATTAATGGACTCCGGATGCGACGTTACATTTCTTTCGTCAGCTCCGGCCATCCGTACCTATCTCCGCAACAACGGCACCAACTTGTTGGACGTTTTCGTCAGTCAGCTACGACGTCGGGACAGCGCACTGCACGCTGCACATGCAATAGCCACTTGTTTGGAAAAAGATAAGTCAGGTGGGTGGAGCCATGTACAGTTGGATCCGACCATCTCAGAACCACGATAGACGAAATGAAGCAATACGTCAAGAGCAATGATAAGCTTCCAGTCAACATCACTTATATGTTAAGATGGGACTATTTCGACGATGCTGTCGGTCCCTTTGAAGGATTCCAAATTTTCGGAGACCTCATGCAGAATGGTAACATTGACACTACCATTCCTGACAACCTGGCTCAACATACTGATTCACTCGGGTTAGATGTCCTGCGAAAAAAGGTTATGGCCCACAATATCACAAATCTTCTGGAGGAGAAGCTAAAAAGCGGTAATCCGAATGAAACTCGGACAGGCCTAATTTGCTTGCAGATCTTCCGGTCCTTTGGTATGAGCAGGATTGACACATAGGTTTACCTTGGCTGAGATTTATCTCCTAGACGAGGATTCTTGGACTGAGGAGCTTGTCCGCAGGAGCGTGAAGCATCTGCGGGGCACAGAATGGAAGACCCAGAAAGCGGGGGTGACGGTCCTCTCAGCGTTGGCTCAGACGAGTAAGTGTGCATCGTGAAATTGCGATTTTCGTCTGACGCTTTGTGACTCAGGACACGGTGTGGAGATAATCAAGGAACACGTACACAAGATCGCCGGGATCCTTGCTCAGGTATGTTATCTGCCTGTCCAACCAGCACCGCCGATCGGCTATAGGTGACTCCGGAGAGCCCAACTCTACAAAGTCAAACGCAACGAGCCTCGACGACCACCGGTGCACCTTCTTCGTGCATGATGGGCCCTGCTTGTGTGCTTCGCATTTTGGCACAGAACAGCAAGTGTCACCTTCTATTTTTACGAGGACAATTGGAAACTGACAGGACGCGTTATTCCAGAAACATTACGGGACCACACTCGTGGCACAGAAGAGTACAATGCCTTGAAAGACCTGCATCTATCCGGAAGGCTGGTTGGCAATGCAAATACCTCGCCCCTGTCCGTCCTGACTCCAAACAGAGGTACCCCATTCTTCTCTTATGGAAGTGAAGGTTGGAGCTGAGCGTTTGTTTCAGACGACGTGATCAACATGCTCGATAAGATGATCAAAGCCGTCGACGGAGAACTACTTGAAGACGATCTCATGTCGATCGGGGATACCGTACTGCCCTACATTCAGCATTGGGACCGCCTCGAAGCGATACTCTGGGATGAAACGGTGAAGGTTGCGAGTGTTCTCCCACTCCTTGGCGCATCCATACTAGCGATTCTTGCATTGGTCGCGATCGCACCGATCTATGTGTCTGTGCAGGGGTACAGGTGCGTCATCGCAGCACTCCTGTGTTTGCGCGCAGTGATACAGTATGGCGTGGATGGTTGCGTCCAGGTTCCTTCGGCGGCTGCGCTCACATTATCTTGATAACCGTTTCCTGCGCAACAATATTCTGAACAACCGGCATACTAGTAACCCAGGCAACCCCCAAGTCGGAAGTGCTCCGGCTGGGGATGGACGAGACGGCGAAGATCCTTCAGGTGTACATGGCGAAAGTTCGCGTGGGTAGGACGCCGACTACTGCGAACACGGCCATGGGCGAGGTCTTGCTCGGGATATGCGATAAGATCGACTCCACTAGTACCACTAGCATGCTGTTTTCAGTTACGTGACTGTCGTACGGCGCACAGTACATGCCCCTCTATTTAAAAAGGAATTTCTCCTGCACGGCTGCCCATTTGTCGATCTCGCCCTATTCACTATGTCTATCCCGCCCGCGACGTTCATCACCAAGCTAGCGAAAGTCGAATGTGGACGAGGATCGGGTGGCGGGGGTCTATGGCCGGAGCCTGCACATAAACGTCGACGAGGAGAATCTTTTCCGTTTCATCTCCAGAAGGAACAGAGAAGAAAAGACACACACCGACCCGGGTATACTTCTGGAGAAAGCATCAACACACCCAAGGATGATAGCCCGTCCACTAGCATGTAGATAGTTAGTCACACAAACTACACACTTTTTAGTAGTGCTCTAGCACGGGCCGCGCGGCACCCCACTCTTGTTCTTTTCCCTCCTTCGGTCTCATATGGGTTGTTTGGATCCGAAGTTCATGCTCCTAGCCTCTCGAGTGTCCAATGGATCATTGCAAGACGAGGTCAGTCTTAACTTGCGTATGTCACCCTACAGTAGGGCTCCGTCCCCATGGCTCTACCAAAACTTTCAAGTCGTGACGCCTCATCTCAGTTGGCCCGGCTGTGCCGCCACAATCCTGAATGTGCCATGGCGGGACGGCCCGCATTGCCAAGCCGCAACGTACTAAGGAGAAGCGTAGCGGGCGAGGGTCCGCGTCAGAAGTTTCCGGGAAGCGTCGAGCAGGGTTGCCAAGCGTTCGGGATCGAGGGTCTTCCTTCGCGTCTCGCCCTAGCTAGTCCATTGTCAACGGTGATGTGGCCGCTCGTGATATCACCCATCAGGGAGTCGTCCATGCAAGTCCAAGCGTTATAGGAGAGGTGGACGAACAACTTGAGGCGCGATCTTCATGGGACCCCTATAGGTGGCACTCACTTCCTTGGAGATGCGCACGAGACCTTCGACACACTCACCGTGGAAGAATGAAGAATGAATGAGCGAATACCATCCACGTACAGGCGACTCTGGATTACCCTTCGGTTGGAATTAGGGATCTAGGCCCAAGGAAACATGGCGGTACTCTACCCGGTTGGAAGTGCCTCACGTGTGATTGGTGTCACTTTCTCTCTTGCCTCGGAGCTGGTCATGAGGGAATTTCTGCAACGGAGTCCGCTTGATGAAAAGCGTTTGGCTCCCGAACTACATTGTAACGTGCTACAGCGAGACTGGGGTCGAAACATGGCGGTACTGGTTACGCCGAAGTACCTGTACGGGGCCAATGCTGGTCCCCTCCATGATTTAGCGCTAGCTGACGTGGTAATCGCAGTCGGCAGTCACAGTGGGCAGGTGCCGGATGTTCCCGGGCTACCACCCCTTACGACACCCGAACCCCAGGGGGACGCTAGAAGCTTGTTTGATCGCTCCACCCATTGATTCGAAGGTAGTGTGGGCCTCATACCCAACCTATACCCGGAAGGGGCCACACAGCTGGGAACCCGGATCCAAGCCTTGCGGTCAGGGCGAGACGTGAATCAAGCTGTGGCGACGTTTGGCGCAGGATCATCACGACCTCTGGAGAGAGGTATTATAGACGACCCATTCCCGAAACGGTTGGCTGGTGAAGACGAGCATCTCAGATGATGGAAGCAACCCTAATGGCACCGGCTGGAGTTGCGCCCCTGTGGCGTCACCCTCAGCTGTGGACGACTCGGTTACGCCCAGGCCACGGCACCCTCCTCTTCGGTTCCCACTTTTCTTTCTGTAGCAATATCCTTCGAACCTGCTGATGGGCGGATACGGTCAGGCTAAGGATCCCATTGGGTCCCGTCGACATCCCGAGTGCCCAAATCCTGCTCCGGCAAAATGGCGTTCCTTCCACAGTCCAGACTTCGAGGCTTAATGAACACGTACCGGTCGATCCGTCGCCCAGGACCCCATTTTTGCTATTGGATTGATATCGTATATTAAGTAACCAGGAGTCTCCGCCCAGCTTGTTCCGCAGGTAACCATGCGGCTGAGGATCGCTTTTGCAAGTTTTCTTAACGTTGCAGCAGGCGCGTAAGCCGTGAGGTCTACGCACCTTGTCATCACGTTTTTGGGACCACTTCTCAACAGCCAGGGCAGCCCAGCTATGGAGTAGCAAGACACTCCTGGTGCGACTTTACCGTGCAAGTATGGGATCGCGTCTTCGTGAAAGGCAATGGCGAAACCCACCACTTTCACCGTGCGCACCAACACGCGTGAATAGCGGATGGTAATGTGTTGTAGACCTCGTGGGCAACACGGAAATTATGAACTGCATACTGCACCCTGACGTCGACGCAGCAGACCGTGTTCCATTCACATCGGCAGCGTAAATTCTAGCAGCGAGGCAAATCGCTTGGTGTCGTGTCTGTGGCTCTGCCCGTTCAGGCGATATTTCAACGCACACTCGCTCAATCCAAGTCCAAAGACGTCCTTCCCGCCTCCCGACGCTCTATATGACATCCTATCATCCCTCCATGGAGGGTCCCAGCACTTCGCCACATACCGCGCATACAGGTATCCCAACCGCCAGTTCGTCTTCGCGAATTTTGCCCCCAAGATGCACTCAATGCAATCTCCGACCGAGGGGGAACGGGAGGAATCTCGTCGTATGCATCGATGGCACTTCCAATCAGTTTGGCCAGAATGTAACTATTCAATGTCTCTCTATGGTGTCCTCTTGCAGCTCATGACGTTCGCCAGAATACCAACGTGGTGAAACTCTTCGCCAAGATTGACCTGGAAACGAGTCAACCAGAACAATTTGCTTATTACTCCAGTGGAATCGGCACCCGCCCGAAATCGTTGCATATTATCGACCGCATGGAACGAGCAGTCACCGACAAATTCGACATGGCAGTTGCATGGTTCGTATTCATCTTCCAATTTTTCGACAGAGTGAAATGCTTGACGTCAGGAATATGGAGGAAATAGTCAAGGACGCGTATGGCTGGCTGGCGCGAACGTATCAAGAAGGGGATCAGATATACCTCTTTGGTAGGTTCAGTTGTTTTTTTTCCCTGCAGCCCTTGCAGCCGACAATTGCGGTATAGGCTTTTCTCGAGGAGCGTATCAAGTGCGAGTGCTTGCAGGAATGATATACGAGGTTGGCCTGAACTAAATGTGTCACGACGTACAATTAAACACGTACATCAGGTTGGCTTGATACGGACCCCAACCGACAAACAGATTGGGACGTGAGTAACAACCGTTTGGCTTGCACGAACCTGACTGACCGCTTTGTAGGGCTTACGATCACTATGAGTTAATTCATCCCGAAAAGCCGAAGACAAGGCAGATTGCGAGAGAGTTCAAAAACACGTTTTCCTGGAAAGGCGTGGGAGTGCACTTCGTCGGCGTATGGTAATTTCAACTTTGATATCCCGGTCGGGCGATACCTTTCAAACTAACCTTTGGTTAGGGATACAGTCTCCTCTGTAGGGATTATAAGAGGAGACGTCTTCCTTTCGACATCTTCGTCGGCATCTCATGCCTGTCATTTCCGACATGCGCTCGCTCTTGATGAGCTCCGGGTCAAGTTCATTCCGGAGTACTTCCACGAGATGAACTCTCAAACGGACAACGTGAAATCCAAGTACATCATCACTTCAGATGATGGAGATACTCCAATTCCCCCAAGCGAACGCCGCGTGTCCACTGGTAGCGATAATGGCACCCATCCCTCCGAAGACAAGAGGACTGCTGACGTCAAAGAAGTCTGGTTTGCCGGTAGTCACTCAGACGTGTGGGTGCGCCTTCGAAATTCACTTTCTTGTAATTGATTATTTTGCGCAGAGGTGGCAAGAACCGACCCGGAAAGTCTTACCAGGCTGGCAACGCTTCGCTGCTATGGATGCGTCGAGAAGCAGTTACCGGTGGTCTCGTACTGAAGCCGACTGATATTGTCTGGGTTCCAGATGACATCGATTTCGGTATCAACGACTCCATGAGTCCCGGATGGGCGGCTGTTGAGTATATGCCCATCAAACAGCAAGTTTCCTATAGCGGTGCTGGTGAAGATGCCCGGCGGTGAGATTCGTAGTCCATTACCCGGTTCATGATATTGAACCCATCCTCGGTAGTTTGCATCGCTCGCAGCCACGTCGTATCATACCTGGTCAAAAGGTTCATGCTTCCGTTCTGTATGCAAACGCGTATAGGCCACTAGCGACTCTAGGAGAGGGTTTCGACATACCTATCGTACCTTCTGAACTCGAGGAACTGGACAACCGATTCTGGGAGACGGGACTCTTCGACAATACCGCGGCCGAAGAGCTGGTGACTCATCTTGGTAGTCCTCAAGGGGTTGCGCCAATATACCTCGACAGATTGTTATTCCTGCTGCGATTCAGTACGTTCCTGCTTCCACCCTCTGTATCCGCTTTATAATGACATTTCCTATCTCTTTAGAAGAAGGAAAGCAGTGCCTCAGGGGCGTACATAGATGGCAAAGCCTGTTTAGGAACATCATCCACGATCCTAAATGTGCACCACTCGTAAGACTGGTAACGATCATCGCCTATTATGAAGCTTGTAAGTCATCCATCTCCAACGCGCATGTCCCATCATATGAAACGTTTCATTGCAGCTTGCAATCCGGGGGCTCACCCGAAGAGTCCTTCGCAAGTTGATAGTAACGATCTCTCGCAGGATGTGTTCGACGTTGCGAAGAAATGCTTGACGGACATTCTAGCCAAACCCAAGCATCGAGATGGTCCCAGAGTGGTTTCTCTCTTGAGACCCCTGACGAAACACCCGGATTTACGAGAGCGGATTCTAACAAAAGATGTCCTGGAGCAATTGGTAATGCTACTTGACGCGATCGTCACGCAATCAGGAGGAAATTTCGGACAGGCAATGGATGGCCTAAACTGCCTCTTGGAGTGCGGTGCGTTGACGATCATTGTGTATATGGTAACTTGCTTATCCTCCGTTAGAGGACTTGGAGACCCGAGAGATTTTCGTTCAGAAGCTCGGCGAAACCCCAGCGGATTCTGACTCCTCCAGACTTTCTCTCATATTGGAGGTTAACAGTAAGGGTTACATCCATAGCCAAGGCCTCATGGTGACGCATCATCTTTAGACCCGCACCTTCTAACTGCTGCATTGCGCATGGTGTTGACCCTGGCACGTATCCCTGAAGGTAGGCATTTCCAGCTTCGCTACTAAGCCATAACAAATCGTGGTAACGCAGTACGATCGAGAGCTGTATGGGCCGAAGTGAAACCTCGGATCCGGAAGTTGGCGAGTCAAAAGGAACGACTCGTCGGTCTCCTCGCTGTCGAAATATTGCTTGCACTGTATGATCCGGCTGACCCGCGTAGGCGGTACATTTTCGGGCTTTCTTTTCTTGTCCTAACCAATGTCCCAGAGCGACTGAACATCCGCAATGCACACGTTCGAGCCAATCTCGCCAGTGCCCTCAGTCGCTTGAACACCGACAGACATGAATCAACAGATGAGCAAGGTCGTAGTGAGGATCCTGGACGACGGATATTTCATGATCTTTTTGGCATGGGTGAGCGACACTCCTCCGCGTATTTCGAAAGAGACCGCAATAGGTCACCATTCGCTGTAGACGCTGCAGAGCTCTCTCCAGAACAGAGCAAGCTCATCGCAAAACTGAAATTTGCCGTGGAAAGGGGGAACACCCGAGAGCGTACCGCCGCTACGATGACCCTTTTGAAGCTATGCGAGAGTAAGATTAGCGTCAATGGGCTCCAGGCGCATACTTATTCTTCTTTCATCAGCTCCGGCCATCCGTACTTATCTCTGTGAAATTAACCTGTTCAAGGTCTTCGTCAATCAGCTGCGACGTAAGGACAGCGCACTGCTCGCTGCATACGCGCTAGCCACCTGTTTGAAATATGGTGAGCGGAATTACGTGCGGTCTGACCTGATTATCTCAGAATCACATTAGACGAAACGGAAGAGTTCATCAAGAACAATGACGATCTTCCGGGACATGTTGTCAACATGCTCAGACGTGACTATTTTGATGATGCTGTTGGCCACGTTGAAGGATTCCAGATTTTCGGAGACCTTATGCAACATGGTAAAGAATTACAACTGCCATTCTTCGCGATCTGGTTTCGCATACTCATACTGATTCATCGGGCTAGGTGACTTACGGAGGAAGGTTATGAGTTACAATATCACAGAGCTTCTAAGGGAGAAGCTACAAAATGGCGGGCCGAAGGAGACTCGGACCAGCCTAATTTGCATGCAGATCTTCCGGTTCTTTGGTACGAGTATAAACGACAATATTAGTTAACTCTAACCGAGACATCTCCTAGACGAGGAAGGTCCTTGGGCCGAGCAGCTTGTCGGCAAGAGCTTGAAGCTTCTGCGAAACTCGGAATGGAAGTCCCAAAAGGCAGGGGTGACAATCCTCTCTGCGTTGGCTCAGACGAGTACGTACCTACTGTGATCTTGCGAGCTTCGTCTGACGTTATGACACTCAGAACATGGCGTGGAGACCATCGAAGGACACGTACACGAGATCGTGCAAATCCTTCTCCCGGACGGTTATCTGCCGATCGCGAGCCCTGCCCCTCCTGGCGAAGGTCAAGCGCAACGAGCCACGACGACCACCGAATTTCCACCTACACCATCGGATGCGCCGTCTAGGCCATCTTCGTGGATGATGGGCCCTGCATGTGCGCTTCGTATTTTAGCACAGAACGGCAAGTGTTGGCCGCCACTCTACGGAGACGGTTGAGGCTGACGGGATCCACTATCTCAGAAACACTGCGGGATCGTACACGTCAGACGATAGAGTACGGCAGCTTGAAACACTTGCATCTATCCGGAGCGCTGGTTGACGAGGCAAACACCTCGCCGCTGTACGTCTGGACTCCAAACCGGGGTAAGCCGTCTTTCTCTCCCGTACAGGCGCTGTGCGGAGCTGAAGCGTATGTTTCCTGGCTCTCTTCAGACGACGTGATCAATATGCTCGACAAGGTGGTCGAAGCCGTCGACGGAGAACTGTCCGAAGATGGCCTCATGTCGATCGGGGATACAGTGCTGCCCCACATTCAGCACTGGAACCGCCTCGGGACGATGCTCCGCAACGAGACGGTGAAAGTGGCGAGCATTCTCCCGCTCCTCGGCGTCTCGGTGCTCGCGGTTCTCGCTTTGATTTTGGCCGCGCCGATTTATGTGTCCGTCCGAGCGTACGGGTGCGTCAATCGCAGTGCTCACGGCCGTGTGCGCATGTGGTGTGGTGCTGATGGTGGATGGTTTGCGTCTTAGGTCCTTCAAACGGCTGCGGTCACGCTATATGGATAGCCGCGTTCTGGACAGCCTGCGTATCATTCACGGTGAACGTCTAGGTGGGGCTAACTCGGGCAACCGCCGGGTCGAGAGTGCTCCGGCTGGAGCTGGACATGAAGGCGGAGGTCCTTCGGGTACGCATGGCGAAAGCTCGCAGGGTGTCGAAACTGTGGGCGCGTAGTTGGCTTGCTGAGGGGACCACCGACACAGAGCCAGGAACGAGGATAGGTGGTACGATGGATACTGCCATGCTGTTTTCAGTTACTCGACTATCGTATTGGCGTACAGTGCAATGCCTTTCATGTATTTAAAAAGTAGTTACTCCTGCACGACCGCCCACTTGTCTCTCTCGCCTTCGGCGATATCCCCAAAGGCGATCCTCAAACCGGCAAAGCACGCGTCCACTACACCCATCCCACCTGCGACGCCCATCACCAAGCTGGCAGCGTAATAAAAGTTGGCGTTTCCTCTGCCTTCCGTCACCCATAACGCGTGGAAAAGCGGCAGGAGGAGCGCCGCGTGAATATGTACGAGCGTCGTGACGATCGGATGGCGGAGGTCTATCAGCCGTACACGTCAACGTCGGCAATGAGGATCCCCCCATGTTTCAATTTCCAGAAAGAAAGCGAAAGCGAAAGAGACGCACATCGGTATACTTCTGGGAAGAGCACAAACATGCTGAGGAAGAGTCCGGGGTCGGCGAGGGTGAGGTACGCTTTGAAGATTCCAAGGATGCCGACAAGCAGGAACGATGCGTACAGCGCGTCGTGTCTTAGGGGCATCGTAAGGCCGAGCGCGACAAGGCACAGCAACAACTTACTGGAATTTAATGCACATCGGTAAAACATAAATCACGAGCTGTACCTGTAAGTAGCAGGCGACTGGGAATCAAGTAAAAAGGACCAGATCTGCAGAACTTACAGAGAAAACCATGAGGAAGAAAGGCCGAAAATGGTCGAACATCTCTGTGAAGAAATACCACCACAATCCAGGATTCGGTGACAAGTCCGGAAGAGTCAGACTGTCGTAGTGTCATTTGCGATGGACTTTTTCGTGCAGATTCATCTTGAAAGTACGAACCTCGCTCCCCACGTCTCGCGCACCCATCCCTGCTCTCCACCAGCCATGACTGATGCAGCACCAAAAAGGACAAGCCAATACATGGCGAACTGACCCGCGTGCTTCCAAACATTTCGGATGTTACCCCTGAATTCCTGGGGAGAAGCAAGCTGGGAGACCGGAGAGGTGACGAGCAACATCAACACCGGAAGGAGCAGAAGCAACGTGGATATGGAAAGATGAGTCGAAAATGCCAGAGCCAAGAGAGCAGCGGAGGGCCTTCCTGTAAAACGTGGTGCAGTGCATAAGTATATTTTCTTGACAAACAGGGGGACTCACCTTCCGAGGCGAACATGAGGGTCAAAAGTACTGATGTGTTCTCAAAAGTGGAAGTGGACAGCGCGAGAGACGGAAGAAAGAGGTAGGGATTCAGGAGGAACGCTGCTGCGACCAAACCATCTCGACTGCTTGAGGCCTTGACACGCTGCCGCGCCCGCCATATGCGGAGTAGTGCACAGGCACCCGCTATATCGCTAAGTGCCCACACGATAGGTGACGGTGGTAATAAGGTCGAAAAGATGGAAAGTAACAATGGAGACTGAACCGAAGGAATCAACCGTCTGGGATCCTAGAGCTGAACTCGGTTCTCACATGGCGGAAGACGCCTCCAGCGTACGGGTCGATACCGTGGCTATAAAGCCAGAGACCCTCTTTCACTGTGGAACCAATCAGTCTTGGCCAAACGAAGCGTGAAGGTGCACAAACATCGGAAGTATGAAGTCAGCGGAGAGGACAGTTGATGGTCATGTTGAAGTCCGCTTATTGAGCGCGATGGGACGAATGCTAGCAACAATCTGAGCGAAACAAGTACTGGCAAGACCCTTGGCGCAGAGTCCATGGAACAACTACTGTGTGCAAGGACAGAACCTGTGGGAATGCCACACCATATTAGGGTCAATGAGTAACCTGAACCTAATTTGGATTTTCTGGGCTCCTCACAAGTCGTTGATGATGGCGCAGAGGTCAACACAAGACAGGCTCCTAAACACTAGTTTGTTGCAGTCAAATCGACGTCCTGGAAACGTTTACAAACAATGCAATATCCCTGACCAACCTTTCGACTTATCGACACCCGCACTTAATGTAACAGACAGGCACGTCGAGGTGCTCTACGGTGTTTCGGATGTTTTCTCTGCCCTTCAAAGACGGTACTTGGGAAGCACGCCAGCGTTATGGATAGTGAGCAGCCTCGTCCGGGGCCCTTCTTTCCAAAACCGAGTGATTACCACACTTCTGGGCCTGTCTCGGGAACACGAGCGCTATCCGATACGTCCGGAGAGTCCAGGGACCAGGTTGCGGTAGAATATGCATTTCGATCGGACGCAAACTTGGTCCACTGCTGCTCTAGAGTTCGTACACCAGGTCGCGGGGCCCCCGAAGTGCGTGGATACCTCGTACATTTTTTTTTGGTCATGGAATTGTGGGACGCGAGGTTGTCGAGATGTCGAGTCCCCCTCCTCCATGTCGGACGCACCCTCTGGACAGCATCGCTCCTCGTGAAAAAGCCATGGCTTATGCTGCCCCCTGCGGCCCAAGGCTAAGTGCTGTAGCCCTGACCTCTGAACGAGTATATTTTGCCTCCTCGTCGGAGAGAATCAGCGATAGGTGATTCATTGCGGCAGTAGGTTGGCTCACAGTACCGCTGAAAAAAAGTGTAGGCGGTCCTGGAGACATACACGCCCATGTCCATGTTCCGTGTTCTATGTCCACCTTTTTTGCGCTGCCACCTCTTCCGGAAACATACATCTCCCAGTTATGGATAATCGCTTGACACGGCAGGGGGAGGATGCGAACCCCCGCCTCCATGTACCCGCCGATCCCGCATCATACAGACCAGACGTTGCCAAGCGAAGGTTTACCATGCATATGGGAATATCTGTGTCAGTACAAACAAATCTAATCATACATATTCCTTGCAGTTTGACCTGAATACCGTCGGGGTAAGCTATCAAAACTTTAGAAAAGGAGCCCTAAAAGCACTCCACGAGGAAAGGACCAGCAAGACGATCACCGCTTGGGCGAACGCGTAGGAAAAAATGACGCGCAAAGACGCGGGCCGTATCCCGCGTAGCATCCTTCCCCGCGTGTGCGCCGCGGTCGGCGACTTCGTCGTCTTTTGCCCGTGTTCCGCCCACCACTTGTCCGCTTCCGCGTCCGCGTCGTATCCAAATTGAATCCGACTCTTTTCCTTGTCCGCCCATTGATTCGCGTTGCCGCGGTTGCCGTCCGCGGGCAAGCCCTGGCCCGGCGTCGTAGTCCCCGCCTCGTCCCCGTCCGCCATCGTTCCGATGCCCGTACTCGCAGGGCCGACCGTCGCCGTGCCCCGCACCCTCCGTTTCACCTCCTCTCCCTCCTCGCTCAACGCCAACTCCATCGCCACTCTCATCTGTCGGTCTCTCTCCTCCTGTTCAGGACCGTCTGGGAGATGAAAGATGTGTTGGTTCAGTCGGGACGACGCCTGTGTGGCTGTGGCACGATCGTAACGGATAGATTCGTAAGCACACAGTAGAGGGACGATCTGAGCGCGGGAGGAAAGGCGGGAGAAGAGATTGCCGAGGACAGCCCCGTCTTCGACCTGGCGAGCGGAACGGGCCCAATAGAGACACATGGAACGAGGGGTATGTTTTCGCACGCCAGGACGCGTTGGTCGGGGCATGTGATGCGATAACAGAGACGATAAGAAACGTAAGGCATGAACGGGATTGGACACAGAAGGTGGGCACTCACGGCCATGGCGGATCCTTGTGCTCGATATGGCTGGATAAAATAGGGGAAGAGACATCAAGCGAACTGCCTCAAAAGCGCGCGCCGGGCTATGCGTACCAACATCGGGTGACATGAATCACCAAGCAACACGAGCTTGCCGCCGGGGTGGATCCATGTTTTCAGGGGGGCACGGTCCATGAGTTTCCAGTTGAGGGTCGAGGGAACTAGCGCAAGGAGTTTCTGGACCCTATGTGACAGGTGAGGGATATAATGAGAACGTATGGGATCGTGTTGGAAGAGGTCGCACGCACCGTGGTTCCCAACCCACAAAGTCGGCTCTCATCTTATCAGCGCTACCTTCGGCGGTCCAAGACTCGACTGAACCATCATCAGGGTGAAGGAGAACGAGATTGAACTCTTTCTTAGCGCTCTAAGCAGGATGCATTGGACGATGAGACAAAGCCGTTCCAAAACGAAGATAGGAAGTGATGGCCGGGGATAGAGAAAAAATGATAAAGAAACGCTGAAATGACATACTATGTTGTAAGTCATGACGTGCCTTCTTGGACCCATCCAGCCGACCATTTCTTGTGTTTCCACTAGTGATCGGAGGTCGGGATCCTTGAGCATGAGGTCTGTCGGGATGATGGCTCTAAAGGCAGCGTCCCCTGTTGGTGTCGGTTTGTCGGGACCACCAACAACGTATTCGCGGGTGAGACTTTTGACACCGTCTGCGCCTACGACGAGGTCGGCGCGAACGACTTCGCCTGACACGAGTGTGAGGGAAGGTAAAGAAGGGTTGACGGCAACGACACGGGCATTGGTGCGGATAGTGATGCGGGGATGAGGTTCTGCGAGTTCGTAGACAAGCCGATGAAAATCAGCTCTCTGTGATGACGTCAAGAAAAGTTGGTGACGAGTACGGGGAAAAACCCAACGTGTATGTGATAGTAAGGGGCGCCGAAGTCCTGTTCCATGGAGTTGCCCCATTTTGTCCATGCAACGGTCTCTCCGGTGGACCCTACGTATGTATCAGCATGATAGACCATAGAGGGAAACAGGAGCAGGATATACATCGCCTGAAAGTGAGTGCGCCAGGTTTTACGGCGACTCGTTTGAGTTTGTCGCCCAGACCCCATCGAATCAAGAGGCGAGTGGCGTTTGGGCTGACTTGAATACCTGCGCCAACTTCACCGATAGTGGCAGCGCTCTCGAGAATGGTGACAGTATGGCCGGCTTCTGCGAGACAGTAGGCAGCGCAGAGACCGCCGAGGCCACACCCGACGACGACGATATTGATGGGGAGCGTGGCATGACGACCCTGGTAGATGTTGGAGGGTGGTCGAATCGCACC